>JAODPA010083467.1:9586-25676 GCA_025585075.1 Nepenthes mirabilis | reverse complement strand
AGGAAGTGGAGGGGATCGACGAGGTTGCTGCTTTTGGATGAAAGGTATGCAGAGAAAGAAGTTGATGAGCTTCCTGAGGCCGTCAAGGTGGACGTTTAATTGCTTTTGCCCTGTTTCACCTTATGTGTTGGATTTCTTGTGATTTTTCTTTACTCAGTATGATTTAAAACTATATTATTATTATTATTTAGTTTTAATAATGCTATTCGTGAGCTAGACATTGGTCCTTGGATTTAAAAGTCTACAGTTTATGACCCAACAAAAAGAAATTTGCTTCTTGAAATAAGCCAAGGCCTAATTTAAAAACTTTTCATCAATCCTTCCTTTCATACCTCACCCCAAAGACATCCACGCCTACCTTAGGGGATTCTAAACGTCTTTTGATGCGGTGGGATGGGGGCACACAGGGAGAGAGAACTATGGGCATCACATCAATATTTAACGTCACAAATGCAAAAACTTTTCTGCCGTGATCATGATAAGAATGTGTTATATATTAAAATTTGACCATTTTTGGTATTCTATTAATGTATTTGAAAAATTTTAGACAATTTCAGCAAAATTAGTTTTGACATTCTTCTAGATTATTATAAATACTTCAAAAATTTTGACCCATGCATATTTTATATATTTTATATATCTATAAAACATATGGATTCAGGCTTATTAGAATATATAAATATGTTTAATAACGTGTGTTTAATCTTTCAAGACAAATTAAAACATGTATTTGGCAGATATTCATCGGCCGATATATTGCGTTATATTGATATTGTGACCAATCGGGATATTTTTTGGTATTAGATCTTTCAATACTGATACATATTAGCCATATTAGCCGACATTTTATTTCATAATATGAACCCAACTGCAACCCAAAGTGGTGACTATACCTGTTGGGTGGTCAATTAAATTCAGTAAATAGGGTGAAGTTTTCTTCTGCATCGGAAAATATCTTGGTCTCTTGAGGGGGAGGGGGGGGGTGACTAGAAGATTGTAGGCCCCATGTCAACGAATCCGGTATAGGATGAATTCCAGCTGGTCCCAATATCTGCCAGGGACCAGATGTGGATTAGCTGAGCTCCCTGGGCATATCACTTGAGATTGCTTCCTAAGTTTTATATGTTTTCACTAACCAAGCTATATTTTTGAGATTGGCATTTTTTTTGATATTCTAGTTTGGTTCATCAGGCTGTTTTAAGAGGAGGTACCAGTGAAGCTGCAATGCTAACTCTTGAGCTTGTTAGCTGCTGGTTGACCTTGTATTATGACTACTGGCCAATGAACGAGGTACTAAATGCTTATTCAATTTTGATTTTTTTCTCTTTCAATAAATGAATTTTTCTGTCTGCCTATTCTTTTCTTGTGCTCCTTTCCTTTCATCATTTTGTAAAGTCCATGTTAGAAATATAATTCTACACACTGTGTCATTTGAGCTGACAATTTACCCTTGTAGGCAAATTTATATGCATTGCGCAGCTGGAAAAGTTTGAAAACACAAAATGGTACAGAATTTAGGAACTGGGAATAATTGGTGCAACCTTATCGTACTTCATTAGTTTTGCTCTAAGAAGTCAATGATAGGGGCAGTTTTGTTAGTTTTTGCCAAACCTACGGATGTTCTATCTTGTGATGGAAATTTCTTGGACTATAATAATACTTTGTCCCTAATTACTGTGCAGTGGAGCAAGCGACCCCATTGTCTACTTATAGGTTGAGACCTCACTGAATGGAAGAAAGCTTTTAAATCTTTTCCAAGCGTTGAGTGATGAATCAAAACTAAGTTTGAGGTGTGAGATCCTAGAATTGGATTCATAAGAGCTTGAATTTGTTGCTAGGTTATGCTTCTCTTCCCTTGTGGTGTGATTATGTGTAATCCTATATCATGAAAATCAGATCTTTTTCCCTGAAGTGGTTAGAGTTTCAAATTTTTTGTGCCTGCTTTCTTGCTTGATGAAGCTTTTTTTTATTTCTTTTTTCTTTTTGCTGATATCACTAATGATTTTAGTAATACATGATCTGTTCCACTCCTACATCAGTGTAAGGCCATCTTTTGACGATAAACCCTGTAGCTCGTATAATGGGCTGCCCTGATGGATGCATAACTGGATTCATATGTATTTGAATCCATGTTTACTGCTCCCACATGCTCCTATTGTTGCACACATCACCTTTAATAAAGTGAAGGATAGTATCCTGTGGAAACAAAAAAAAATGGTGGCCCAATGTCTGAGTCTATCACATTGTAGGGTTTTCAGAGAGCCAGATATACATTGTTTTACCTTGCGTTGTAGAAAAGTTATTTGTGGTTTGAATCTGTGACCATCATATTGTAATAGAGCAATCTTATTGTTTTTCCAAGACTCATCTCAAGTGGCTAAAAACATACTAGCTAAGGCATCTAGGGTGAATATTGGAGTTACCTTTCTTGGTTTTCTTGTAATATAGTTGTATCAATGTTACAGAGGACTAACTCTTCCACTTAAGTTATTAGGTGAAAAATATATAATGCATGAGTCTTCAACTATTGTGCTGGCTGGCACCTTCAATATGTTAAAATTTAGGTAGAAGTGAAGCATATTTTCCACTTTTATACCTTCCACCCTGGAGAGCTATGAGTGATGGAGCATTCGCTGGTATTTTGTAGCTTTTACTACTTTTGTTTTTGTTTTATTCTTCTTATCCAAAAGCTTGGAGCCTTGGAGTCTTCCAACTATGAATACTAAGCATTTTGGAAACTCCTACTTTCTAAAAAAAAGTGAAGAAAAAGGTTAAATAAAGGAAGAGATTGTTTGGACTTTTTTGATGACATGAGAGATTTTTTAATCAATGGTGTTTATCTCTCTTCTTGCTTTCCTCTCTTTCCTTCTTAAAGGGTAACTCTTCTTCTTTTGCTATTGTTTTATGACCATTATTACATAGCTGTTGTCAAACTTGGATTTAGGAGTTGGGTTGAATGACATGGATGGCAGCTAGCATAAACATATGTCAGATTATATATGGGGTGAATTCTATCCCTGACTCACATAATCGGGCTGAATTGATGCTTTATTGCTTCTCCTCTTGTTTCTTTTTTGAAGGGTGGGGGAGGATGACCCTGGAAAATATTGAAGGTGCACAATCTATGGTGTTGATTTAATCATCTCCTTTCATCACCTATATGGGAAATGCTAAACATTTTAGCGTGGAAAGCATAAAAATATCAGTTAAAGTAAAATGATTTGAAGAATTTCCAAATTGGAAAATAGATTTAATCATGAACAAGTGTCACATTTTTCATCTTTTTGTAGAAAAGGAAAATATTGGAAAGTGTAAGTAGAAACTGTTTTATACAACTAGACAGACTCAAACTATTTTTAAAGGTTGGAAGCGTCCCACAAAAGTTGTTTTTCTGTTGACAATGTGGATTCAGGATAGCCTTGGTGTGTTTGCACTCTTCTATTGGTTAAGTTGTATATGAATTGTGTTGTAGATGAAGTTCTTTTTAGTTTTCCCTGTTCTATCTGCAAGAGGTTTTTCCCATCCCCAGGATATAAAATCTCTCTCTTTTTCCAACTAAGATATATGTTGCGTGGAATTTGTATGCATATGTACTAAAAATCTTTTGCTGATAAAACATTGATGATTTACATATTTTACTTTAGCAAAATTGGTTATTGCCTTACTTTTTTATGACCGGCTATTTGTTATAGATTATGCCTCTTGCTATTTTGTAACAATTATGTTCGTGTAATGTCTTTTCAATATTATCGTGCATAACAATTTTACTACCCTAGAACTCTCTAAGGCCTGGACATTGTATTATTTTTGTGGGCTTCTATTTCCTTTTAATGTACCTCATATTTTTTTTGTGGGGTTGTCTATGAGAAGGATATTAGAAACTTTACTTATCACAAGGACCCATGTCCTATGTGTGGCTTGATAGTTTCAAACAAATGGCAGTAATGACATTGTCGTTGCAGGTGTTGGAGGCCTTGTTGCCTATGGATATGATCATTCCTTCTGCTTTTGAAACAGTTGGACACATTGCTCACCTAAACTTGAGCAATGAACATCTGCCATACAAGAAGCTTATTGCAAAGGTGCTTCGTTCTGAATGTTTAGTTTGTCATGAAAAATTTGTTTGTTTTTAACCATGTAGAAGCTCTTATCACAAGTCAAAATCTCATTGTCTCTGTTTCCTTTCAGGTAGTTCTGGATAAAAATAAGCCAAAGATACGAACTGTTGTTAATAAAATTGATGCCATTACTGGTGACTACAGAACAATGCAGCTTGAGGTTTTAGCTGGCAATCATTCCCTTGTGACAATGGTAGTAGAGAATGGACTACGTTTTCATGTTGATCTGGCAACTGTGTATGTTCTTCATTGATACTATACATCTGGGAATTCCGATATGTGGTTATTAGATTGTTGTTTCTTTTAATGTTTTCATGGGGCAAACATCAGTGCTTTCTTGAATGTTGTTGAGGTAATACGAAGAATGTGCAACATGTTTTATTCTGATTGCTTCATTTATGTATCTCTTTCTTTCATTGTAATATTATGCTATTTTCTATAATGAAGAAAAAGGGGAAGGAAGGATTATCTCCTTAACTTCCCACAATCCTACTAACCTTTATTGCAACATGGTATCAAAGTGTTAGGGTTTCCTCCTAACTCATTCTTTTTTTTTTTCAAAAATTCACACCCAGAGAGAGAGACAGAGAGAGAGAGAGGAGAAGCAGGTATTGAAATCAAATCACCTTGTTGGAGGACCAAGATTCCTATCAGCACTGTTTGAAGAGTTTCTTTTTCTGTGGCCAGCAAAGATAAATTTCATTAATTTTTTATGTGTGATTTCATGGTCTTCAGTTTCCTTGAGTTGGATACGAGTGAGGTGTTGCTAAAATGATGACCATGGTAGGCGGTGTGCTTCAGCTGCAATGGTTGATGGTCTTCCTTGGTTGGACAACATTGAAGGAACCTGTCGTGCTCACCATATTGGTGAACTTTGTGCCTCAACAATTCGCATTCTTCAGATTTAAGGCTCAGTTCTATAGTGCATTTGGTATGCTTCTTGAGAGTTACAGTGTCATTTCAATGGCGTGTTGCTACTGTCATTTAGAATAGTGGCTCCTGTTGTTTCGAAAGCCTGTGTGATGTTATCTACTCAGTCTCTTTATGTTGGACTGGGACTTGTATTGTGCCATTCTACATATATTTGAGTTGATTATGTCATCAAATTTTGAAATTTTCAACCTTGTGGTCCTATGACCCAAACAATATGAGTGAAAAAATTATACTTATGGGTGAGGTCAAGTGAGATGTTTCTTTGTGGCAAAAGCTTATTCCATCATTTGATATCTGCTGCCCTCCACTAGTGACTAAGTTCCTTGATAAAGGTACTTAACCATCTCAATGATCAATGAGATCAAGTAGACAATGCAATCCTTGGATTGATGCCAGTTAACATAGAGCCCTATATTGGGTCATCATCCCTCTTTCTTGATAATGCCTACGTTACTTGGAAACATCTCAAACACACATACTGCAGTGTAGGTAATGTAACGCATATTTATGATGTATGCAAACAATATTTTATCCATGAAAAGGGATCTCAAAGTGTGGTTGAATGCTACAAATTATTTCTTAGCCGTTTGTTAATAAAGAACTTGCATCAACCACTTTCTTCAAACCTTAAAGTTATGGCAAAATAGTGAGATGATAATGATATTATAATGTTCTTTCTTGGTCTTTCATCTAACTTCAAGGTGGTCTATGCACATATATTAGGAAAGCAAGAACTTTCCTCCGTTGCCAAGGCACTTTTTCACGTTCAACGCTCCATTCTCTCAGATAATTCCGCTAATGGAGACCCATCTACATTTGTTGCTTGTGTAGATTTAGTTCCTTTTGAGGAGGACATTCCAATTAGTGAAGAACTGGAGTCTAGAGGTAGTTTTTACAGTGCAGCTGTGACTCAAAGGGTGGTGTTAGCTTAGGAAGTTGTGACTCTCGGAAATGTACTCATTATAGTCACAACAGTCACCTTGTTGATTATTATTGTGATTTGCGTTGCCAACTGGGTAGGTATGTGTATGAAGCTTCTTCAGTGAAAATCTCTAACTCATTTGACATTGCTACTATAGAGCCTAGTTTAATATTAGTGCCATGATATGAGTATTTTGAGTGCCTAAGTCATAAAAGAAGTTTATGGAGACTCGTACACGATTTTGTATTTCATCTTATTGTTTTTTATTCT
Organism: Nepenthes mirabilis; assembly: GCA_025585075.1. Classification (NCBI taxonomy): domain Eukaryota; kingdom Viridiplantae; phylum Streptophyta; class Magnoliopsida; order Caryophyllales; family Nepenthaceae; genus Nepenthes; species Nepenthes mirabilis. The sequence goes on along the minus strand of JAODPA010083467.1, from coordinate 19,433 downwards.
CCACTCGCAGTATATGGATCAGTAATTCCGTGACCAATGATCATATGATTGGTTCGTCCACTTCTCTTCTTAACGATCATCTTGTTGATTCCAAATGCGATACCCTTCTAATGGTTCTTGAACTACTGTTGCAGGCCCAAGGAATGCCCATATGAGTTCAAATCTTGATTTATTTGTTGTTTTTCGTGCTCTAAACTTCCCTATCAACTTATTATCTATAAGTTAAATCACAAAAACCTTATATTGTTCTATCATATTTTATCCTTCCATGTGCATATTCAGGATCTCAAGACGAAGAACATGATTGGTATGAAGCATGAAGTGGATGGTCTATGTTATCATGACATTTCGTCAACCTCTCCTCCTCGAGCCCTTTAGTCTATGCGATCTCTTATGCAGTGGCATTGTCATCTTGGTTTGCATCCTTGCCTATCTTAAAGCATCAAATTGAGGGTGCACACTCTATACCATCTTTTCTATGTGAAACCAGTCAATTCAGCAAACACCACTGTGCATCATTTTCTTCTAGAAGTGTTAGCCATATCTCTAGACCATTTAAGTTAATCCACTCCAATATATAATGGGGTCAATTCACATTTCTACTAATGAATTTCAGTATTTTTGCACTTTTGTGGATATTTTTTTTTATATGACTTATATATATTTGATAAAAAATTTATTTATCTTCCAATTGTTTCAAGTCCAGATTAAAACTCAGTTCAAATACAAAATTTAGATTCTTCGCTTAGATAATGCCAAAGAATATGAGTCCATCACTTCTATCTTCGATCTTGCTGTTAATATTTATCTTTCAATTGTTTTGGGCCCAAATTAAAACTAAATTCAAACACAAAATTCAGATTCTTCGCTTAGGTAATGCCAAAGTATATGAATACATAACTTTCATCTCCTATCTCACTTCTAAAAACATTCTGCATGAGTCTGTGTACGTATATTCATCAACAAGATGGTTTGTTGAACGTAAAAATTATCATATATTGGAAGTTACTCAAGCCCTTATGTTTCAGTTGCACGTTATCAAAATGTTTTAAAGTGATACTGTTCTAACTATGTGCTATTTCATTAATTGTATTTTATCCTTTGTCTTGGATGGAGTTTCACCTTTTACTCATTTTTCTATCCTCACTGCCCTTTTCTCTACCTTTGGGGGTTTAGGGGTGTGTATTATGTTCATGAGCTTGGACTCAATTTTGATAGGCTAGATTCCCGATTTGGAAAATGTGTCTTTCTTGGTTACTTTTACATGCAAAAACGTTATCAGTCATACAATCTTACACTTATGTGCTATATTGTAAGTGTAGATGTCACATTTGAGGATTCCACACCATATTTTTCAAAAGATTCCCCGTGTGGAATCTCGTGCTCCGATATCTATTCCCTAGTTTCTATTTGATGTGAAGTCTTCTAACCCGAAAGTACCTCCATGTGTTGACGACTCTTCTCCTCCAATTAGTTAAACCTATCCAGTTGAGCCCGCACTCAAACCGTCGTAATTAGTCTAATCCTCTCTATGTTTATATTCAACAATTACCTATTGTGTATCTTCGCTAGTGTATCTGTCGTCTATAAATTCTACACCTATAGATTCAGTGTTTATCCATTGCTATTCGTAAAGATAAAAAATAATTGTGCCGTACAACATTCTATTGCCAAATATGTCTCTATTGTTTCTTTATTGTTATCCTTCTTGTGTTTCACATTTTAGCTTTCTAGTGTGATTATTCTTGTGATCATAAAGGATGCATTATATGATCCTCGGTGGCGGAAAGTTATGGAGTTAGAAATGGCAACCTTTCATGAAAATAAAACATGGGAGCTTATTCCTTTAACGCATAACACCCACACCGTTGGCTGTAAGTCAGTATTTGTATAAAAATTTAATCCAAATAGCTCTATTGGCCGCTTAAAAGCTCAATTGGATGCTAAAGGCTACATATAAACATATGGTATTTCTACAATACAACTTTCTTACCTGTTATTAAGATGTCCTCGATTTGGATTCACACTCCCATTGATGCTAACCTTAATTGGCCTCTCTCTTGATGAGATGTTAAGAATTCATTTCTTAATGGTGACTTGCTCGAAAAAGTTTACATTGAGCAACCTCTAGGGTTTGTTGCTCAGTAAGAGTATAATAGTATTTGTAGATTGAAGAAGGTATTGTGTGGACTAAGGAAGTCACTAAGAATATGGTTTGGGAAGTTTTTAAGGTGATGTCCTTGACTTTAGCCTACAGCATTATCACAAGGACCGCTTAGCATTTCATGTACAAAAGAAAAGAACACGAGCTATGCTGTTTTTGTAGCCTATGTTGATTTTATCGTTATCACTAAAAATGTTATAGAAGAGATGATGCGTCTAAAGCAGTTGCTATAATAATGTTTGTAAATAAAAAATTCTGAAACGCTTCATTACTTTTTAAGGATAGAAGATGCTAGATATTGGAAAGGTGTAAATCTATCTCAATGAAAGTATGTATTTGATCTATTGTATAAAACTGGCCTTCTTGGTAATAATTTGGTAAATATTCCCATGGACCCTAATATGAAGCTCCTACACAATCCCAAACTTAGTTCAATACATATTACTAGCAACAAGAAAAATAAGTGTGTGTGAAGGACAAGATCCAGTCTAGTAGCATCATAAATATGATATTTCATATGCAGTCAATGCAGTAGTGAGTTTGTTTTTAAAAGCTCATTGAGTCCCCACTGGGAAACTTTTATGCGCATTGTCAAATATCTGAGGAATGCTTTAGGATTTGGAATATTACACTAATCAAATGGATAGCTTTGGGGTAGAAGAATTCATAGATGGGGACTAGATAGTGTCTCCTTCTAATAGTCAATTGACTATGGGTATTATACCTTCCTAAATTGTCACCTTGTTTTGTGGAAAAGTAAAAAAGCGAAAGGTGGTAGCAAGATTAAGTGTAGAAGCAAAATATAGTGTGATGGCCCATGTTATGAGTGAGTTCAAATGGTTGTTACATTTCCTTCAAGAAATTGGGTTTTCTCCTTCTGCTCCTGTACTATTGTTTTATGATAATCAAGCTGCAATGCAAATTGCAACAAATCCAATATTTCATGAGAGAATCAAGTACATCAAAGTTGATTGCCATTTTATTCAAGACAAAATCACAAATTCTATGGATGTCATTCGTAAAGTATAGAGATTAATTCACTGATGTATTCATGAAGTCTGTTTCTAGTTGGATTTAAACAACAATTATAAACTGGCTTGAGGGGGAGTGTTAAGGAAGTAAGCCAAATTTGCAAGATGTGACGATTATTCCTTTTCTTTTGTTTATGTACTTCTTTCCTTCATTGTGATATTTTGTTATTCTATATAATGGAGAGAAAGTGGAAGGATGGATGATCTCCTTAACTTTACAGATTCTTACTAACCCTAATTGCAGCAATGTTAAGTGGTGTATAGCTACAATCCAAAGTTGTTCATGGTTTATATGCTGCTGTTTAGTGAATTAACTTGAATGCTTGCTTTTGCTGTTTGGCTGTCACTGTTGCAGCTGTGTGTTACTTATGCGTTTGCCAGAAACATGAGTTTCTACATGACACAGACCCTTATATCTTCTAAATCGCTGATTTTGGAGTCAAAGGTGATCATCCTTGTGGAGATACTTGGTAGTAAAGAATTTCAAATCCCACTTTCCTGAGGTGGATGGCAAACTAGCTTTACACCCAGGTTGCATTGCTGTGATAACTTGGCCAAAGAGGTGTTGACTTTTTGTCGAAAAAACACAAGGCAAATTCATTGATTGGTCATTGATTGCAGGGTATAAAGTTCTCTGTCTGTATTTTATACAATCAATGAATAAAAAATGTAGGAGAATATTTTGTACAACCAACTCACAATTTCTGTAGAGGATGAGTCTCCATACAAGAGTAAGATTGCTTCATTGTAACATGATTTTCATGGATTCAACCCCCTTAAAAAACGCATCTTTGCAGTGCAATGCTTAGTCTACCTACATGGCTGCTGCATCTTATCCTCCCGGTATCCCACAATGTGGGAGCCTTGTGTACTATGCACTCCAACATGCAGTGCCCTCTGCATCATTTTGGCTGTTTAAGTTAGTACTTCCATTTTTTTCTTCCGTGAAAAAATATAATGTTTGCTGTTTGAAGACTTCTGCTGCCACATAGTGGTTTATGTCCCATGGATTTACTAGATCACCCCAAAATGATGTTAACCAATTGATGTATGTTGAAACCTGGAATTACTAATTTTCTTTTGGACATAATTACATTTCTTTGATCATAGCTAGAAGGCATGGAATTGGTTGTAGGACATATTTCGCTTTGTGGTTGATGTGGATTGAATTGTGACCTTAAAGTCTATATCATGTAATGCAACCATGAGTTTTCAATCGTAGTCTTAGTTTCCAACTTAAGTATTATTTGTTTCCGAAGTTTTTCATGTGTTTTGTTTTTCTCTTTTGCAGCTATTGGAATTCAAGGTTAGCAACTGAGAGACAGAGGCTTGTAAGTTGCTTCACACAGGATGATGTTGTCTGTATGTTCTATCTCTACATTAGTTGTATCATTGATTTTGTGCTATATACTCATGGTCAAAATGTCTAGTTTTTTTATTTGTGGAAAAGTATTATTTAGATCTGATCTAACATTGCTATGAAAGAAAGCAAATCATGCCTTTGTCAGATTTATGTTCCAATGGAATGCTCCTAGTTTACATTTACAGAATATTATCTAGAGTGATGAGAACTATATGTCATGTAAGAGGACACCTACTTCCCCCCACAAAGCTTGGTTACATTTCATTACCTGTTGGCTTCTTTTTCCTCCACTCAATTACTATCAATCTTGAGTGTTGAACTTCATAGCTGCCAAGATGTCTATATTAATTGTTTTATAACCATGATTGCCTGCCAAGATCAAGATAAAGACATTTGAATTTGTGCTAAAATTTCTCTTGATAGTGGGAAATGCCCTGAAGTAAGTTATGCTGCTTTGGCTTCTACTATCTCTTATCTCTTATCGGGCGCCTTATTTCAATATGACATCCCCTCATCTTTGCTTGCACTTGAAGATCTACAACTTTGGAATCTCGGTTGTAGAACCACTTCTTCTAATTGGCAGGATTTGTTTTCTGTTTAGGGAATTCATTTATGATGACTGTGAGGCATCTTCTATTACTTTTTGTTGGTTGGTTAAGGCTGTAAAGTAAGCAGGCTGTGTCCTCATGCTTCTATGATATATTAAAATCTTAAATTGTTTGTTTTCAGATCTGTTTCATGTCTTCATGGTTTTTCTTTGCATATCTTACAGTGGATGAGCACAAATGTTGACAGCATATCACCATGTGTATCATACTTCCAAGGAATATTGTTGTTAATTTGTACCTTTTGTATTTTAGATAAGCAGTAGATCTCTTTGTTGTAGGACACTGCAATTTTGTTGCCATTGTTGTTCCTAATATTTCTACTTCCATGCTAGCTCTGTAACTATCTTAAAGGCATTGAAAAATTAGGTTCTTACCTTTATTGGATCGTTTTATTGCAATGGCAGGTGATGTTTTCTCTGGGGTGGGTCCTATAGCTATAGCTGCGGCGAAGAAAGTAAAACATGTTTACGCTAATGACCTAAATCCTTATGCAGTCGATTATCTGCAAAGGAATTGTGTCCTCAATAAAGTTGAGAGGAAAATTGAGGTTTGTTGTCTGTTATCTTCTGTAAATCCCCTTTTGTTTTACCCTAGAATCATTAGAAACTAGTCTTCAGCAATACTGCTTACGGTTGCTCTGATATCTTTTGCAATGCTTTAAATGACTTAAGCAAGTATTTCCTTGTAGTTTTTGTACAGCGATATCTTTGATTTGAAGTGGCTGATTCTTTTAGAATATGGGTGTAAGCACGGCTTCAGAATTTTTAAAAAGAACGAGGATAGATGAAAATATTGATTGATATGTCTTTGTATTAAAAGGTCACCATACTCATTTTTCGATACCGAGAAAACATCGGTGACATCCGATAATACTAACCAATATGGATTGGCCTTCTGTTTGCTTTCTTTTGCTCCTGGAAACTTCTATCTATGCATTTAAAATATATCTAAAATATTAAATTTTCAAGAATAAATCCATATATCTTGTAAGGATTAAAAAGATGCACAGATCAAATGTTTTGTGGCATTTTTCGATGACTTAAAAGGATATCGAGAATAATATTGATAAATTGATTAAAACTCCTCAAATAGATAAATAAATGATTAGAGATTACTAAATTTTAATGTATTACTCACTTTTTCTATAGTCATGAGAACAAAATTTGTGCATTTGCAACGTCTAATACTGATTTGTATTGTTCGATACTAAAATATATTACCCAATATGGTTACAACCGATATTGATATTTTTATTCATAATACTCAATAATTGACAAAATAATCTTTACATTGATCTTTGATAGAGATATTTCTTGCCGAGAAACAAGGTTGGACTAGATTTAGGTTGATGCTGGAATTATCTGGTACATAATTAGAGACCATAATTTGCAGTATCTTTATCTTAGTTTCGGTGCGGTTCCCTGCCAATACGCTACTTGTCTGGATGTGTCTATCTGGTTTCGCTGATCCTTTTAAAACATCCCAATCTCTTCTTTTTTTTCTCCTTTTTGCTCTTGGTAATTGTTTACTTAAAAGTGTTTTTCAAAGTGTAAATTTGTGCTTAGTGTCAAGATTCTTGTGCATGCTTTTCTAGTTAAGGCTTGTGATGTTTAATATTTGGATGATAGGTATTCAACATGGACGGAAGGAGGTTCATTGATGCTATGTTCACGACTGAAAAAGGCCATTCCATTACACAAGTAGTTATGAATTTGCCGAATGATGCTGCAGAGTATCTTGGTTTGTGTAACTTCTATACTCAACTTTTCTCTATCATATTCGGACAAACATTCTCTATATAGTTGAAGCTGGGTACACCCACCTTAATTGCAACATTCTTTTCTATTGCGCCTAAAATCTCGATTTCTGCTAATATTTTACGTGTTTTTATTTATGGTTCCTATGGAGCTACATTGCAACAAATCTTCTTTTTCTGCAGCATTGCTTCTATGATCTTAGGAGCACTGGCCGCCATGGCCCAAACGAAAGTCAAAAGACTTCTAGCTCATAGTTCAATTGGACATGTAGGTTATATTCGTACTGGTTTCTCATGTGGAACCATAGAAGGAATTCCTTGTATCACAGACTTAGTTGAAACTCTGGGATAGTTCTAATCATAATGTAGTTGCTATATAAATGTGATGTTGGGTCATGGGTTTAAACTACAAAATACATCATATCTGTGATGCAGAGATTAGGCTGTCTTTGGGGCCTAGAATTTTCTCTCTTTTTTTTGCAATCTAGAGATTTCTTCTTTGAGTGGAAGAATAATGAAGAAAAGAAGCTTTCTTTGTGTTTAAAATGGTAGTGGGTGGCTGCAATGATGAAATGGACTTCAATTCTATTTAATTATTATCAGATCTTGAACAACAGGAAAAGAGGTAGCACCTCATTCTTGAGATTTCCTGTTGTGCTCTTCTCCATTTATTGAGTAGAGTACGCTTTTAACTATCATTGGAGAAAGCTTATATAAGTCGATACTTCTGGTAGTGTTACTGAACTTTTAATTGTGTGTGAAGTTGTTACAACTGGAAAGAATGGACCCTTGCACTAAATCTATGGACGCTAGAGTCCACTTATTTCAGAGTGATTTTATACTTCTAACGGTCAGGATTTTGTCATTATAATTTAGGCATCTAGGATTATTGATGATTCCAACACATTTTAATGTGTTTTTGTCTTGGTTTTCCTAGTTATTAGGATGAAATATTTACCATTTGGAGTACGAGGATAAAAAATAGGAGGATCCTAACAGTACTGAATCTGTATGTCATAGAGTACGGGGATGAGTATCCTTCTTTTCATTAGAAATTTATTCCTAGAAAGTATTGGTTGGGGGTAAGGAACCCTTTGTAAGACAGGTTGTAGACAACTTTCAGGGGTACCAAAAGACTTAATTCTGAGAATATTAAAGAGAAATAATTCTGACAAACCATTTTTTTTCCCTGAAAAAAAAAAAACGAAATTAGTCAAGTTTGGAATCTTCTTGCTTTGATCCGATTACTTGCCTTGGTATTTTTCTACCTCTAAGCATGCAGACAAGAATGGTGTCACAAAGAAATTAGTCTTGGACCTGCATCTTTATGATTCAACAAGGATAAAATTACCATGTATCGATCGCATTGATATCGATATTAGAAATATCAAACAATACGTATCAGTATTTAATATATGAAAAGAAAATAGTTTTAAAAATTTTAAGTTGACAGAGTCGCATCGGCAATATATTAGCCGTATTTGCAAAATATCGGGTTTATTGTTGATATAACAACATATCTTAAAATTGTCACAATATTGAAAAATATCAGTATCGGTAGGCCCAATATTAATACATATAAGCCGATATTACTTCTATGGATGCTAGTGAAAGAAGGCCTTGATTTGAATAAATGTTGACTAAGAACTACGATTTTTTGCCTCGAATTGAAGCTGACCTTTAGCTAGTTGACCACATTCTATAGGTCAGGCAAGTCTGTAGGTAACTTTGCCAAACAAGATTATTTTTTGGTACAGTGCCTCTTTTGGTGAGTGGTTTGACAGTGTTGGGAAATTTTCAGCATAATCAGCAGTTTAACAGGTATAATGAAAAAGCTCGCAAAAAGGCAGCCCTGAAGTCGGATGCAACCAAAAGAGCTTAGTCGAACTTTTCAAGACTTTATTTCTTTTGAACCTTTAGTCGGAAGGGAAAAAGCAAAGCTTTAAGGAGCAAGCTTAGTTACTTATTTTCCTTCTGATTGGCTGCTCAAAAATGGCTGTGTTCATCCAAACAATGAAAATTACTGTAAGAGCTATGGGAGTTGGCTATGGCTATCATTTGTTTTTCACCTTTATCTTTTCCTTTCCAATGCTTGGTGTCCAATGCCCTATTTGCAATTTTTATTGGGTAAAGTTCATCAACTGTTTACTCTCTCTCTCTAAGTATTGCAGATGCATTCAGGGGGTTATTCAGAAACAAACCTAATGATAAAGCATGCACCTTGCCGGCGATCCACGTTTATGGGTTTTCAAAAGCCGAAGATCCGGAGTTCGACTTCCACGAGGTTTGATTGGGGAGCTCTTGAGCCCCCAAAAGATCAACCTGTGCCTGTATCTCTCTAAAATTTGCCATCTTTTTCCCCTCCTAAAGTTGACTGCTTCTGCAACAATGTTGTCACAGCGAATAAGAATTGCGTTGTTGGAGGCTGCAGTGGCTGTCGACGTTCGCCGTGTTCGCCTGGTTGCGCCCGGAAAATGGATGCTCTGCGCATCGTTTGCCCTCCCCAAGAGCGTGGCTTTTGCGAGATCTGTGAGTTCGGCGCAAATAGCTTTTCATTTGATCAAAAACTTGCCCCATTACACTGGCAAAATGAAATACATACGTATGTATATTATCAATCTTTTCTTTGAAAAAAATTATTTGACTTAATGTTATTGTGTTCTTGTAGCTGTAGCAGAAGTGAAGGAAGTGAGGCTGTCCATGCAGCTCTTGTTGATATGTAGCTGCTGCTTTTACATCAGTCAGTGGATGCCATATGATCAGCTTGGTTCATGGAAAATTTGAAGTGTATGAAAACAAAAAATATAAAAAAAGAAAAAAATATTTTTTATATTTGTTGGATAATATAAAATTATATGAAAAAGAAAATAAGTGCAGTAAGTGTTTTTATTGCTTGGTTGTCAAAGATAGAGGATTATCTTTGGA
>JAODPA010083456.1:0-25675 GCA_025585075.1 Nepenthes mirabilis | reverse complement strand
ATGTTTAAATTTTAATTGTTAAATATTTTCAATTTAATAATTCCAGAGAAGTAGGATTGCCGATCCTAGGAATGAATAGAACATTTCGGTGGAGTGAGAAAATCGTAGCGCCGTCGGCGATGTACTTGAAGCGAACTTCTTGGTAACACAACGACGACTATTTCCTCTGCGGAACAATTGGACTTTGGGAATGAATAGAACAGAGAGGAGGAGATGTTCATGTTGAGTGAAGATTTGTATTAAATTATCAAAGCAAGCAGAGATTTTGTATCTTTTGGAGGGAGGAAAGGAAATGCAAGTGGTGCCCAGATGGCGAAACCTATTAATTTTGAGAAATCCAGTTACGTATTCATCGACTCATTTCACTTCCTTCCATTCTACTCGTATCCGTAACGAGAAGTGGAAGAAAAAATGGAATCCTGTAAGTTCTCTCTATTCTTGTTCAGATTTTAAATTTAGCGCTTGTTTGGTGCTAATAAAAAGATTGGTTTTACTTGAGAAAAGTTAAACATTGTGCTTGGAACAAGTTTGATTTTTTCATGATTGATTTTGGTGCTAAATTAATTGATGCGGATGTGCCCGAGTGACAATTCGGATTTTTGATTAATTTGTTTTGAGGAAGCTTTCGGAATTGTTCTTGAGTAGAATTCACACCGGTTAATACTAGATGAGGTTGAGTTATTCAGGTTGTGAACCTTGTAATCATCACGTAACCTGTTGCGAAATTAAGGCGCGTTAGCGCTGGAACAAATTGGTGTTGACATAAGATCTTGTTGCTGCTAAATGTAAGCGTTTTGTTTTTCTTTTGGTTTGCCCTTTAAGAAAATCTGTATCAGCTTGAATTAGTTATGGGCTAGCTACTTAGTATCTACATGATATAGAAGTTGAAGCTTTTATTTTATCAAGAAGTTGAAATGGATATTTAAATGGATTTATCTAACATGACGATGGAACTTGAAAAGGACAAAGAACGTAGTCTTTAAGCATTAGTGTAATGATAATATTGCTTTATTATAACTTGGAGGTAATGACTCAAACCATAGAAACAATCTCTCTGGAATGTATGGGTAATATTTCGTAGATTTGATCCTCTTTGAACCCTACTATGTGGGAGATTTGTATATTTTTTGAGCAACTTGGTGCAATGTTGATTGCTTTCGCACCCTTTAAGAACTGCAGGCTGGAGATGCACAAGTGGATTGGATTCTTTGCTTAGCAGGTAAAAAAGTTTCCTTTTATATAGCCAATTCAGGGGCAGATGATGCTCGGAAGGTTCTTTTCATCTGTAGGCATATTGTTTTAAGTAATTTGTGGTCAGCCTTCATGGAATTTGTAACAATTAATGCTCGGAAATTATGTGGTGTTAGCTTACATATGGTTTTTGTAAACAGTGGGATACATTGGCATGACTTGGAGGTAGCTGTCTCAGTTTGTTTGCTTTGTGAAGGCTATGCTCCTAGAGCTAGGATCAGCTGAGGCTAACACACAAAAGGAAACAAAAGAAAATGCTAGGAAAGGAAAGGAAGCCATTTCTTGTGTTTGATTTGGATGAATTTGTGGAATTTGGATGGGAAGGTAGAGACAATTTAAAGGTCCCTCCCTTTCTTTCCGTTGTGATAAGCCAGACCAATGAAAAAAAATCAATGAAATCTCTTTTCTTTTCTTATACCTTCATTTCTATTTGTTTCCATTAGGCTCCATTCACCCTTCTTAACCAAACTAACTTTAATGTTTTCACCCTCTTGTAGCCAGATTAATGCCTTCCACACTCAAAGAAAATAAGAAAAAAATGTGTTATTTATCCTTTAGCATCTTTCATGTTTATTTTATCACCTAGCATTGAGAGGAACTGGGGGATCACATCAAGTTCTGGGATAACAGATACCTACTGTAACAGAGACAATATTGACATCACATGAGAAACTTATTGTCAATACCTCATCATCATATGAGAGTTAACGAAAGTATCAAATTATTTAATTTCTTTTTCCCTCTGGCTAGATTATGTATGTTTTGACTTTGTCCTGTAGTTTGGGACACTGATGAACCAAGGCTGTAAACTTATGAGGAGCAATTATGCAGGACTTGCGCTTTTTCCTAGGTGTCTTCTCACTTTTGAAGCCAGATGTCCTTCAGTTATCTAGCCTGTGAACATGATTGGTATTTTCATAGGATCTTTAAATTATGCTTTCAATGAAGCTAGTAAAGTGATAGCACTTGGGACGCTCTTCATTGACAATGTCACTGTCCCGTAAAATGTCTTCACTTATATTATCTATTGACTAACTGACTATGGTTATTAAGCAAGTGAAGAGAATGCATTTGGGTATTGGTGCAGTTGAGCATGCACTTAAATCACTATTGTTTTGGGACATGCATTAACGTTCAAAGAATTTTCCTCAAATCCAAACATTTTTTATTCCCGGTAGCTTTACCTATACTTAGTATATAATCTAATTTGTTGGTAAAGTTATGAAATTGAGGGTTATATTTTTATAGCTCACTCTCTAAAATTTCACCTTCATCTCCCAAGGCTCATCATCTTCACTTATTTTCAAAAATTTTGTATTGGATTAATCAAGTTGGGTGCCTTGGATCTCCTTATCATTTTCTAACTACTTCATGCTTTTGGAATAAACTTTATTCAAGTTTTTAATTTTAGACTCTTTGGATAGACATTTTTATGCTTCTTCTAGATCACCATAATCAATGTTACTCTCTTCACTGATTCCTTGAGTAGAGATCTCATTACCTATAATTGAGGACGTAGAAACCATATAATTAGCTTGATCATTGTTTGGGTTTTGTTCATGATCATTTTTCTTGTCATCCGACAAGTTGGTGTACAGCCCTTTTCTTCTAGACCTCAAATAATTTGGACATTTGGGTCCAACATGACCAAAACCATGACACTCCAAACACTGAATATCATGTGTCCTTTTTGATTTTGAAACCTTGGGCTCTTTAGTTTCTGATTTTTCGTGTTTATTATTGCTAGAGGCCCCTTTGTCTAGTTCATCCAAAATTTTGATGTTCTTGAAAAATTTCATAAATCTCTTAACAAATAAGGCAACTTCATCATCATGTAATGATTCATTGTTAGATTCGTATTCATATTCATTATTCAAAGTATTTAAAGCAATGAATTTCTTTTTCTAATCTTGTAGTAGAATAAATTCATAAGCTAGCAATGATCCCACCAATTCTTCAATTTTGATCACATCTAAATCCTTGCTTTCCTTAATTGCTATCACTTTAGGCCTAAGCCTTTCAGAAATAGATCACAACACTTTTCTAATAATTTTTGATTTAGGATTTCTCTCACCAAGATTAAAAGTGGAGTTGATAGTATCATTAAATTCAGTGTAAAAGAAGCATTCATCTTCCTTTGTTTTGATTTCCTCATATTGTAAGGTTAACATTTTTGCCTTTTGAGTTTTTAACAATTTTGGTGCTTTGTGTGCGGTTTCAAGAATTTTTTAAATATCTTTAGCATATTCACACATAGAATTCATTTAAAATCAAAAGAAGAAATGGCCGCAAAAATAGCATTTATAGCTTTACTATTCCAATTAGGTTAAGTTGTTCATCTTGAGACCAAGTAAAAGAGTCTTTGAGCACAATAGCACCGTTTTCAATGGAGGTGGGTGCAGTCTAGCATTTTTAGCATACAGAGCAAAACATGCCTATTCGAGGATTTTAAGAACGCCCTTATGTAGACTTTCTAATAAGCATAATTATATCCATCAAAGGAGGGAGGAACGGTGAAAAATTAGTTTGATGAATAGGTGTTTCTTTGAGGAAATACAAAATAAAATTTTCTTAATTTCAATAAATATAAAGAATTATATATTTAGATGCTTTATGTAAACTATTACCATTCACATGCATATAATATAAAATAAAATACGGAAATGGAAAGAACACACTATTTTAGTGACAAAGGGAAATTTTTGAACATTTCTTTCACAGAGAAAATCCTCTAGTCTTTGAGTTATCAATTGAAAATCCACTATATGAAAATAGTCAATTTATATAATGAAAAAAAGGCGTAGTAGACTCTTCAACTTGCTTACCCTAGACAAGTAACTATCTAAGATCCTTCTTAGATTTGTAGACTTACAGCTACCCTGACATCCTCCAGTCTCTCTGAGTGAATTTTCGAGCGATCAAACTCCGCCAACTAAAATACACCTCAAATCTACGTACGAGCCACACATAGGAACTCCATCATTTGCAAGACAATGAAGGTAAGGTTTATAATTAGATCATTTGAAGAGCTCAGGATGATTGGGCTTTCATCCTTTTGGGAAGAAGGATCTCTCAATAAATAAATAGTTCTCTTAAATTTTACAGTTGCATGCTTAGTCACTAAAAGAAGACTCACTATTCTTTCACAATTTAGATCTCTCCCAAATCTACGAACTCCTTCAGCTAAAGCACATCTCAAATCTACATTTGAGTGACACACAAGAATTCCGTAGTTTGCAAGATAATAAAGGTAAGGTTTATAATTAGATAATTTGACGGAGCTCAAGATAATTGGGCTTTCATCTTACAGGGAAGAAGGATCTCTCAATAAATAAATAGTTCTCTTAAATCTTACAGTTGCATGCTTAAATCACTCAAAGAAGTCTCACTATTCTTTCACAGTTTAGATCTCTCCACTTCTATGTATTAAAAATAGAATGACGTTTGGTTATTTAAAAAATCAGTGGACACCTCCGGTCGAAGTAGTTGAGTGGTGGGTGATGGGCAAAAATCGTATTTGCGCTCAAACTAAAATAGCGAAGCACGTACCAAGGTAGCTTAAGCTTTTAACCCGCGAACTGCTTGTGGTTCGAATCTAGAACTCCATAGCTTGAGTTACTATCTTGTGTACCACTTGCGCTTTGTCTCTGGATACCATTAGCATAAGTGCCTATCACATGGACATCTTTTTGGTTTGGTACATAGCATTGAGTGCTTATAGACAAGTGCCAAACGACCTCTAAACACAAGTTGAACCGCTATACATTTTTGCTTGAGCTTAATGTTATGCAAAAGTCGCATGAAATCAGACAGTTCAGCCTTCGTGCAATCCAATGTTCATGAGAAAATATTTTCTTTCACTTTAACCAAGTACAATCCAAGAACTTATACGTAATAGGACATAATAATAATAAAATAATGGACTCAAGTCAAAATATAACTCAATGTCATGAAATTTGACAACACTAAAAGCAGGCCTAAAAATCTTATTGTAAATACTTCATCAGCTTCTGTGAGTTAACAGAAGTATCAAATTTTCTTATTTTCTGTATCTGTTTGGCTAGATTATGAATGTTTTGACTTGGTCCTGTAGTTTGGTATACCAATGAACCAAGATTGTAAACTTACGAGGAGCAGTCATGCAAGACATTTGCTTTGCCTAGGTGTCTTCTTACTTTTGCTACTTGAAGCTAATTATCTTTAGGTTTTCTAGCTTCTGTGAACATGGTTGGTATTTGCATATGATCTTTATATTATGCCTGCAGTGGAGCTAGTAAAGTGATGGCAATTGGAACGTGCCTCGTTGAATATGTCACTATCCTGTGAAATGTCTTTACTTATATCCATCTATTGTAAATGTCTTCATGACTAATTTACTATGGTTTCTAAGCAAGTGAAGACTGTGCATTTAGGTATTGGTGCAGTTAAGTCTGTACTTAATTGGTTTTGTTTATTAGTCCAGAGTGAATGTTCTTGTTATATTTGATTGCTTCTGGCAGAGCATTGAAAATTGTATTTTAGACTGTATCTTCTCTGCATTCTTTTTCTTCTCCTCTCAGCCATAGTTCTTTCTTGTATCTGTTATGTCTGTTCGAGCAATCCGTTTGTTGTAATCCTTCTCTTGGTAATAGTAGCTACTTAAATGGTTTTTATTTATTAGTCCACCTTGAATATTGTTGTTATATTTGTTTGCTTCCGGTGAAGCATTGAAAATTATTTTACTAGTGTAATACTTCTGTTTCAGGACTTTGGAAGAGGTCAACAACCATCCAAGGTATGTACTCCATCTTCCGATTCTAGGTCACAGAAAATTCTCTCTCTTTGGGTTTAGATGCCTGAGATTAGTGTGGCCAATAAACTTAGTTGTTTTGCCTGTTGATCTGGTAAGATAAATGGTGAACTTAATGCAGTAGCATTACAAATTACAATTATTTGGTACAAAGAGACAATAGAAACCTGCTTTCTTGGGTTTGGTAAATTAAGCTTCCTTCTTGAAGAGCTCTTCTATGAGCAAGTATTTGTTAGTAAATGGACCTTTACGATGGAGTCAATTCCATTTTCTTGGCTTTTGGATGATTTGTGGCATGTGGTGTGCCCCAGCTGGTTTGGCTCCCACCATGGGTCTCAAGTTATGCCTCAGACCCATGGTAGGAGATTGGCTTTTGTACATTCTTCCTCTATTAATATTGCTGTCACTAATTGCTTATTAAAAAAATAATTCCATTTTCTTGTTTCTTTGTTATTAAGCTGTGCAATTATGTTCCTGGCGCTCATAAAAGTTCCTGGGTTGTCTTTACTGAAAAGGTGATCTAAGTCATGATGGTAGACAAATTATATAGACATTTGGGATAGCATTAGTGACTAACATAGTTATTTGGTTACCAAAACCAACCTATGTACGATATAATGCATGTGGTTCTCAATCATAATCTCTTACGATGAATGAGGCTAAACAGTGAATCATGTATTTGATCACGTGTAACATATTGAGAATGTTATGGTTGGTGATAAAAGAATAAAGTACCATCATGCCAATCATCTGGAGCTCTACCATCCTCTGCTGAGACAATTGTGGACTAGTAATGGATGTGTTATCATTTGCTTAAAGGATGCTATACAAACAAAGCCGCCCCCCAACTCACTTAAAGGATGCTGCTTAATTACAAAGGAAATGGATTCTTAATCTAGAGAGTTCCCTTTCGTTAAGCGCATCAAGCCAGGAGTGGACATCATCATCATCATCTGCAGACAAATCCAGATCCTGTTTCATCATTAGCTTAGCTAAAGTAGAATAGTATGGCTTGCTTCTAGAAAATGTGACAAAACCCGGTTTATTGATATGATAAACATGAGCTCAAAAGGACTTCCTAAACTTTCTGCCATCTGATCAAGTTTTGTCTTAATTTGCTGTGGAAGTTGTTCTTGCTCTGGACTTACTCCAAGGAAAGATAGGATTGGGCAAATCCGCCGGTTCTGGAGGTTATTTTATTAGTATGAAAAGGAGGAAGGGCTTTTTTCTTACTTTTATATAGAGAGAGGTGAGTAAGGAGGGCAGAGCTTGAGGCTTCTCAACCGCTGGAACATGAAATGAATTCTCCAAAAATGGAATGAGTTTACAATTACTGGAGCTCTAGTATCCTCTTCTGAGACAATTGTGGACTGGTAATGGATGTGCTATCACCTGCTTTTCCATGTCCCTTCATCTTTCTTCTGTTTATGTTGTTCCTTTATATAAATCTTTATTATATGGATGGGGTATATATTACTTGAAACTTCAATTTCTTAAAGACCCAAATGATATGGATGCAAAAAATATATTCCCTTGATTCAGGGATTTATATCCTTGTGCTGCATCTCGTCTTTTTGCTTGGCAATCTTTTTGTGCTTATCTGGTTCAGACTGCAGATTCATAATTCCTGCCCAGTTCCTCTCATTCATTTCATTGGGAAAGCTGAGGTTTTCCAGTATAATATTCTGCATGGATATGGTTCTTAAGGATTAACCCTACTTATGGGCTGTTTGCAGCATAATAAGGCTTTATCTCCTGATTTTTGTGTTGCATATTTTTCAACTTGCTGAATATTTTTTCATTGTATTTGGAAAATTATGGCCAAGTATCTACTTCTGTTTTAAGTCTCAATTACGTTTCTGATATAGTGTTACAGAACACGTTTCAATTCCTCTGACACTTTCTAGATTTGTTGCACTTTCATTGATACTTTGCTTGTGGGGAGGAAGACTGTTGTACTAAACAATTAAGCTAAAAACAACTTTTAGTTTGACCAAATCTTCTACAAAACAAAAAAATGCATAAATTTAAAACTTATGTAAACCAACTCTGTTGAGACAACCGTATAAATCAGGTAGATTAATCTCAGCACCTTCAATCTCAATTTCCTTTACCAACTGCAAATTGATTCTTGGGGCCTGTGATTTGTTTTGCAATTTGAGTGAGTATGCAATGCAAAATTTGTGTTTTAGGTGCAAGCTAAGTAAAGAGATGACTGATAGAGATGTTAGTGTAAATAGACCCTAGTTTGCATTGTTCTATTGCCACGGAGAATTTACCTTTTTTTTTTCCCTTTTTTGAAGGTAATTTATCCTTACTTTTTAGTTTATTTATAGTCTATAAACGAAGTTTTTTTTCTGTACCTTTACAAGATCAGGTTGATTCTCTTCCTTTGAATTCTTTCCTTTCCTCACTTTTCTGTTAGTGAGACTGCAAAATCTTCTGAGATACATGCTAAATTTATTCCAGAATTACATCAGATATGCTATCCGTCAGAAGCGTGCTGATGCAAAGAAAGCTTTGAAGGATCTCCTTTTCAATGCTGGAGCCTTTGGAAGTGCTTTTCAGGTGGATTGTTTTTCATGCAATGTGCTTAGAGTGTTCCTTTTTTTTTTGGCTAGATTTTTTGAAGTTTTCTTTGAATAAATTAGCCTTGTGCATGTCACTGTTCAAGGTATCTTATATGTGTGAGGTCCAGGATGTTACACAGTCCGCTCACCTGTGATTTTTCCATATATTTTTTCCCACCATCTGCTTTGCTATATACTTTTTTTTTATTATTATTTGAGCACGTTTTCCCAGCAAATATTTTTCATGACAAAGCAAATAGTGTTACAACGCCAATTTCAATAAATTTTCTCTTCGCTTCATTTGCTTTTTTGAACTTTTTTATTTGGTTTTAGTTGATGTAGTGTGCTCTCTAATTAATTGACCAGCCTATGGATAATCCATCCTATATTGGAAAAAACTAAACAGCTTACGATAACTCCCTTAGAATGGTATAGATGCTGAGAAGATTGCAATACAGATGAGGGCCAATGAAGGACACAATTAGCCACCACTACCTCATAATTCTACAATATGTAAACAACCCTCAGCATATGTGGTATAATGGTGGATGATGCCACTATGAAAATACAATTTTGGGTGCCCATATACTAAGAAACCATAATCAAAAGTTGGATGGCATCATCAACAACAAAGTCTGAGTTCCACTACTTGGGTAAGTTTTATGAATCAACATTTCACTTGATTTAGTACAATAATTTCAGATAGCAGAATTAATTTTAAATAATTTTTTATTACTTGCACTGTAATTTTTCCTAGGTCTACCTCATACCAAGTAAAAGCTGCATAGCAGCACCCTGCAAATTCATTATCTGCAATGGTGATATTATCAAGAGACACTGCGGCGGCATGACTGTAACACACGTCCCTTTTTACTAGGACAAAAAATAAATATATAGCTGCTGGTTTTCTTAGCAAAAATACAAAAAAGGAATTAAGCGATCAGGATATTGTGATAACACTGGACTCTCTTATACTTATAAGATGAAGTGCCAGAGTACAGAAGGAAGCCCATGGTATTGAGGGAGGACGACTTGCAATACTAAGACTTAGGATGCTTGAACCTGGAAATATGGTTATATCTTTTGGATCAAATAGGAGAATTTGGTTTTATTTTTTCTCAATTATAATTATTTGGGAGACAAATGACTCTTAATTGAGCACATGCAACAAACTATGGACATTTCTACTTGGGTTCTACTTGTTGAAGTTAGGGTTCGCCCTAAAAAAAAGAGGAAAATATGTCTCTTGTTTTCGCAATCCGTAACCGTTTTTGTGGTCATTTTGTCAATTCAGGATGAGGATCGAACATGGAAAATGGGTGGAACAAATAGCTCGGATGCAGAGGTTGGAGATGATTCAGAGAGCTCTACGAAGAAATGCCGATCGAAGTCATATTCTCGCCGTGATCAAAAGGCCCACAAAAATAAAATGAAACGTAAGATATGCTTCTTCTATTTCTGTCCTTGTAAGTCCCTTTGGTGTAGTTCTTTACTTGTATATTGCCCTGATCTTGAGGGCGTTTTTTCTTCTTGTTTTTTTAGGGGGTTGCGGGGGGTGGTTGATTGAATGGCTAGAATTTTCCTTTTCACTTGCCATTTATGCTGACATATGATGTGCGAGTGAAGCTTACAATAACCAATTACCTTTGGATATTTTTGCCCCCAATCATTCCTTCTTTTTGGTACATTTCAGAAAGTGATCTTCTAGTTAGGATTGTGTTGCACCTAAATTTGGTTGAAATTGCCCTTGAAGTTGAAATATATTAATGCGATATAAATATCATTTTTTGTGAAGCAAGAGAGATGCTAAAATGTGAAAGTGGAAATAAATTCTGCTGTCAGTTTGTGGCATATAAAAGTATCCAACTATTTGTGAAAAGGCAAATTACTCTATCCCCCGTTGGTTCTGTTGTCTTCTCTTTTGCAGTGTGGATCAGTAGGTTTGCCATGCTGAGATGGACGCGGGAGATTGATGATAGAGAATATATAATAGCGTTCCTTGTAATTTTTCTTTCTTTGACAGAATTTCAAGTGATTTTGTTTTGGTGGGAGACTTAAAGAGAGATCATAGTTTGAAATTTGAGTACATAGATGAAAAGATAATACCAGGGATTAGGCTGTGTTACATGCTAGAAATTTGAATATCTGCTATATTATTGTTTGAAATAATCTACGAAATAGGAGTATAAAATGAAGATTGGCAATGGGAAATTAAATGCAAAAACAATCCCTTCAGAGCAACACTCAAAATTCCCTGGCATTATTGCTAGTTCAAGGTTGCATTGTACAATGTCAAGGAACAAGCATGACTAAGCTATCAATCCTTCTGAACATAATTCATACAATCTCACGAAAAGGTGCTAGTGCTGAAACCTAAACAAAGTGAAGAAAATAATGCAAACCTGAAACTAATGTTAAGAAAATAATACAATCTCACAAAAAGGATCAAGCACATTTATTTTTATGTCGTGTTTTCAGGTTTCCTTGTTGAGTCGGCTTATCAGTTTTAATATAAGTAGTCATCATACTACGTTTTTGTTAAGAGTCCATTAGTGATAGAAATGAGTGTGTTCCGCATCTAATTTTCTCTCCTCTTTTCCGAATGCCCTCTTCTATCCTTACTCCCATATTCTTCTCTTCTCTTTCTCTTTCCCTCTGCTGGCCTTCATCATTCACTCAAAGTGATAGCATATATGATCTTTTTCTTTGAGTTTTTGGTCCAAATTAATAGTACTAAGGAATTGTGATTTCTCTTTGTTTTTGATACAATATCATCTTTTTCGGATCAGGTTTCTTGATGAAACATTATTCTCATGCTCTGAACTAGGAATAGTTCCGTACAAACAAAAAGATACTATCTAACAGAATATAAAAATCAGTAGCTCTGCAATCAAAAGGTGCAAATGTATCCTTGTCTTGGTATTGCAGTTTTCTTGATTCTTAACCATCCACCGGCATTAGTGAAAATATTTATTCAGCAGCTGGGGAATTATTAAATTTGGTAGTTAAGGCTTTATCATCCAACCGAAAAATTTAAGATTACCGTGGGGAGCAGGGCATTAAGGTTCTCAATCTTTCCCACACACTTCCCTTTACTGAAGGGTAGAAAAGAGATGAGAAGTAGCTCTTATATGAAAGGGACAGTTCATTCATGCTTCTACATCACGAGGTCAGGGAAAAGTCTGTAAGCAACTTTACCACTTACAAAACAGAGAGGATGTTTTCGTGGTTTGAAATCACTGTGACATTTATGTTGTAATAGAACCCTACTGTTTTGCGACTCTCGTGAAATGTTATGGGTTTCCCTGGCATTAAAAATCTGTGGGAGTTATAGGACTATATTTTACAAATGGAATCCTATGAGGGTTTTCTTATTTTTTAAATTTTCTCATATTCTCAACGGGTATTTCATCCTGGCAACTTGGATGGCTAGCATTCTAGCAAAATATTAAAATAAGTTGGACCCATTTTATAATAATAGTCGTCTAAGTTGTTAGAATGAAATTCTTTCCTAGGAGAACTCTAACAGCAAGTGAATTCAGAGAGAAAAATGAGTAGGCAATAGGAATGGCATGGAGAATGGTAGACTCAAGTAAAAGTGGAGTTACCGTTGCATTTGTCTATGCAATTCTTTGGTTCACTATTTTATAATAAACATGCTTTATTTTTGGTCCTATTCTGAGAAAGTTTATGTTACAACATGCTCAGGTAAGTTCAGAAGAGATTTTCTCTCTGATGATGACCATCCGGAAACTATCTTTCATGCGACATTCAGAAATAGATGGTATACGTGGGCTTTTAACTCCTCTTTTCAAAATTCGACTGCTGGATTCGAGTGGAGGGAGGATTCTACTCATAGAAATGATCAATATGAAGAAGGGGAGGCCGCAAGTGAAGCCAAGTCGTCCGATGACGAGGCTTGTGATGGAGGTTCTCATTCTGAAAGAACAGTTCTTGGTCTCCCACCAAATGGGTCTTTGAATATTCAAGATGTGAAAAAAGCGTGAGAAATCCCTTGACAATGCCTTTCACTTTTTGTTGAGTACCGAACTGAGGCACTGCTCTTAGAACCTTTTTTTTTCTTGTTGCAGGTTCCGATTGTCGGCTTTGAAATGGCATCCTGATAAACATCAGGGACCGTCACAGGTTGGCTCACGCATCCTTAGATCTCTAATATAATTCTTTGTCGCCATTCTTTGATGCAATGAATGCGCAATGTTTATTGTCATAGAATCATGTTCTTCTTTGTCTCTTGGTATTTGTGTTGGGCTTGAGTGAATATTTGATGTTGGGATTTACAAGGCACCGCGGAATACAAATTCCCTTACATCATCAGCCACCCCAACACGAGAAACATAAACAACACGTAATGGAGCACACAAATGCACAAATAGTTTTGCATGAAAACCCTTCTTAACTAAGAAAAACTCAGGGGACACAACATCTGAATAATCTCCATTATAATGAGATTTAATTACAAATAATATCTTTTGAGTGAGTTCTTTTGAAACTACAACCCATATAAAGAATCGATTAATACCAACCTCAAAACACCCAGTAACCAAGTAAGAGGATACAGCGAGAAATGAACAACTAATCAGTAATACGTTTTACAACCAAAATTAAAACAATATACCCCAATATGACGAATGATAAAACTTAAATTGGACTTCCAATGGTGCCCAAATCTTTCCCTTCTCTTTTCTCTATTTTCTTCCTTTGTGTGGCCTTCTTGTGTCAAATGGCTTTTAG
This sequence comes from Nepenthes mirabilis, assembly GCA_025585075.1. Lineage (NCBI taxonomy): Eukaryota > Viridiplantae > Streptophyta > Magnoliopsida > Caryophyllales > Nepenthaceae > Nepenthes > Nepenthes mirabilis. The sequence continues at coordinate 12,313 of JAODPA010083456.1, read as the reverse complement.
AATTAACCTTAAAAATGAACGGTAAGCTTTTATATCAAGAATGGCGTATGAGCGCCTGTCATTATCAGGCATGACTCCTAGCACCCCACGTACATAGTATTAGTTTTTATGCACATATGTCTTTCAAATGCACATTAGCCGCTGAATTTTTTTCGATCCTGGCATATGCACAAATCTCTTTTGCCACTGAAATCCTTTACTCGGGCTAATGCTTGTACATTGAGCAAACCATTAGATATGTCCAATGGATATAAGACTCATAAGGAAGTGATCCAAAATTTAATATTTAGTTACCCATAATCTGAAATTATTTCAATCAAAGAAGTTTTGAGCAGCAGTTAAAATTGGATTAAACTGTTTAAGTTTGGTAAGTCGCCTTTTGTATAGCTAGAAAGTGTTGCTCAAAGTGGTTCTCCAGGATAAAATGAGTGTGTTATAGCCAAGAGCAAGTGATGTTGGGATGTGATGAAATGTTGAGAACTGCCCAATTTTTTTCGTTAAATATGTTTAACAATAGGCCGATAATTTGAACCCAGAGGAGCATTAGGTGGTGAAAGGTGGTTTTGGTGGCGGTAGATGTGGTGGCTGTCTGGTGTGGTGTAAATTAACATCCTATTATCATTGAAGCACAGAACAGCGGAAAAGTAACATTCTAGGTAAATCTTGGATTGAAAACTTGCAGATATATATGAAATATATTTTCTGATTTACTTTAAGTAAAAATGTTGAAATCTAATGTTCTTGTTTGTTAGAGTTTTGGATGAAAAATTGAGTGATTTTGCTTGATCAGGTCTATAGCTGGAGATAGTTGCACTTCTTAACAGTTTTGTTTCTCATAGTTGTCATCTTTGCTAATTAACCATTACATACTTTTAATATTAATTAGTTTTATACAGATTTATTTAGTTTTATACATTCAGAAAGGGTTACAAACACACTGTTGGAAGGTCTGTAGATAGTAGTTTTGGTTTGGTGGATAATTGACATCTATTAACGATGAAAAATAAACAGAAAAACTGTTGAGAACTCACAAAATTAGTAACAATAAAATAATAAATAATCGTACAATAAAATGTTAGGCTTCCATGGAAAAACCCAAAAGGGAAAAAATTACAGGCAAAGATGAGAGAATTCACCATTTTGACAAATAGGGTTACGAGAGGAGACAGCTAGGAATAGTGTTTAGGAGGTCCAACAAGCCCCAGTGGAATGCCATATATATTGCAAAACTAATGAGCCAAAAAAATGTATCAGATCCATATTGGTCATCCGATATAAGGTTTCACCTTTGGCTCAATTTCTCTTTCACCACTGCTACCATTATTCAAAATTTACATCAAGTAGCACCATAAACTTTTAGTTTGGGCCTTTGAATTGGCAGATTAGTCAAAACGAATTTGGGTGTCCTTATAAAAAATTTCCCAACAAGAAATCGACCCAACAGATCTGAAGCTTTTCCTTCTGTTTATTTTTTCCCGATAATTTGAATCTTGTTCTATAAATTGTTGAGAGTCTACTTATGGCGGTGCACTGGGAAATGGATGCAGGCAGCGGCGGAGGAGAGATTCAAACAGTGTGTGAATGCCTACAAATCATTGTGCAGCAAGGTCTCTGCAGCTTGAGCTCATTGTTTTTTTAGTTTAGAAGATGCATACGGCTGCGCAGCCCCTTATGGTAGAGCTTCCGTGGTGGCTCACAGTGGTGCTTTGATACATTTAATTTATTTTCCTGCTTCGAGAACAGGTGGTTGACTGAATCCTTCATCCATCAGAAAACCACAACCTCACTATCATATAAAATGCAATATTTAGGACCCATGGGAGAACTTCATTGTTTTAAGTAGGTGTTTTCATGCATCAATGATCATTCAGATTATTTTATGAGCTTTGTTAGATATCTTATCTATTTATTACTCTTTACATGTATAACCCATTAAAATTGAAAAATAAAAAAGAAAAAATAATAAAAGAAATACAATATTTCTAATGTTTAGGAGATTATAAATTTTAGAAATTGTTTATTTTTAGGAAATGATATTTCTTAGTTTTTAGTCATTTATTTAATTAATAGTAATAAATTGAGGTTTAGGGGTGACCAAAGATTGTTCCAAAAGGGAAAATTTTGATTTGATTGGGTGAGATTAGAGTTGGCATCATACAAAAACCCTTATCGTCGACTAATTATTACAAACAAGAATAACTAGCGACAGAGAAGAACAGAGGAAGAGATCGTGACTCCATAAATGAACCCTCAAGCTTCTGACAGTAAATGAACTCAAACAGACTGCTAATGTGATAACTATTGATTAATTGGACAACAGATGGGAATCAGGATCATACAAAAGTCCTCCTTCGAACCCCAAATAATTGATAATCCCTAATCTTCCACTATTTCTGAATAACTATAGGAATTAGAAACAGAGAAGAACAACAGATGAAGAGATCATGAATCCATAAATAAGGATCACGAACCCTAAATACAACGCCCATTTTCGTTTAAACTTACCTAAGTAACTCTCAGGTGGCTCTTGATAATTAACCTCAAGCTCCTCCCCACCGATCTCGAATTCGCCTCCCCTGCTCCTCATATCCAGCCGCCTCAGCCTCTCTGTCGCGAGCCCGAGGGTGAGTTTGTGGCACCGCCTCTGGTACTTGAGGCCATTGATGCACCTTAGAGTTTGGGCCACAGACACGTAGAAGCTCAGATGGGCGAGAGAGAGGAGTCCGATCGGTATCCAGCAGTGCCGGCATTGGAGCCGTGGGCTCAGAGCTTGCGTCGTTAGAACAATGGAGAGGAAGAGGAAGAAGAGCTGGAAGAGGTTCCAGAGATGCTTCTTTTGCAGGTCCACCGCACGTTTCTTCTCCAGTGTCTTCTCAAAGTGGAGTTGGATTATGGTGTTTAGCGCCTGCAGGGCCGTTTCCTTTCGGATTACTGTTGATGGAGTCTCGAAGTCTGCCATTCACGGAGGAAGTGCTTTCAGTTTGACGAGTGGAGGACGAAGAAGACAATGAAGACGTATATAAACATTCTTTTGGGGGTCTTCAACGGAGAAATTATTGCATATTTTTTAATTACAAAGGAAATGGATTCTTAATCTAGAGAGTTCCCTTTCGTTAAGCGCATCAAGCCAGGAGTGGACATCATCATCATCATCTGCAGACAAATCCAGATCCTGTTTCATCATTAGCTTAGCTAAAGTAGAATAGTATGACTGGCTTCCGGAAAATGAGACGAAACCCGCTTTATCGATATGATAAACATGCGCTCAAAAAGACTTCCTAAACCCCCCCTGCCAAGTGATCAAGTTTCGTCTTAATTTGCTGTAGAAGTTGCTCCCGCTCCGGACTTACTTCAAGGAAAGATAGGATTGGGCAATTCCGCCGGTTCTGGAGCTTACCTTATTATTATGAAAAGGGGAAAGGGCTTTTTTCTTATTTTTATAGAGAGAGAGGTGAGTAAGGAGTGTAGGCTTGCTTCGCATAGGCTACACAAGCCAGGGCGGAGCTTGAGGCTTCTCAGCCGCAGGAACAGGAAACGAATCCTCCAAAAATGGAATGAGTTCGCAATTACTACCACTTCAAAGCCGCCACCCTCGCCCTTTAGAGATAAGGGCACAACAAAAAGTCTTAAAAAAGGGCGCCGAAGGCCTCAAACTCATCCGGAGTTGGAGAATATCTTTCCTTGCTTTTTCATACGCTTCTTGTTGGAGAAGGCCCTATGGAGTAAAGGTAAGTGCATGAATGCTGTATGACCGAACTCGAACTCGCGGAAGTCGATCATATATAATACGATAATTTTCTTTTTACCTTACATGATTTTATTTTGACTCATTATGTAATACTTTCGCGAATTGAATAAAAAAACGAAAGAAAGCATTCAGTGATGCCGGAGACTTTGGGCTTGGCTTGGAATGTAGAATGAATGGTTGGTTTGATTGAATGTGGCGAACTGCAGTTCGTGTGGTGTGAATGCAGAGAAGACTGAAGGCAGGATAACGGTGTATAGAGACACATATAGAAAGGCTTTTTTTACTCGTAATTTTACCCCAGTATATAAAATTATCGACATTAGAGAGACCAATAATAATATATATATTTTTATCTATGATTTGACTTCAAGCTTATCAACCACTATATGGTTGAATGTAATTTTAAGTTAATATTATTGATGTTTTAATTTAAGAAATAAATGATCAAAGAATCATTTCTACTAAGTTGAAAAGAAATCCATGTTTATCAAAATCCATATTCTAGTCACAGATTTATACAACCCCACGACCCAGAAATGGACAATTAATCTGACTTCTTAAAAAAACCCGATACTATATACTCTATGTACATGCATGGCTTAAAGCCTGGGGCCACAAACATGAAAGTGGAGATCTCCTACTGCGGAATCCCCGGGAAATAATCGTGGTGAGTATTGTCTGAGAGACCTTTAAAATACTTTCAATGATGTAACATGTCATTAATTTGATACATCATAATTGACTTAGACAATAATAGATGGATGTGTGCACGTCGCAACAGTACTCCAGGAGACTTTCTTTCCAAATATGAGTGCATCCTGACTCTAAGGAAAACCAATATCCCGACTTCGTCGAACTACCAAATAAACACAAAATACACATCCAGTCATTTTACGAAATGAGCTATCCCTTCAAAATACACTTAAGAATCGGGTGCAGAACAATGGTAACATCTCGCGAATACCTCATATGTCAGTAAGAGCTATCATCAGTAGCAAAGGCATTCCATAAATCTAACTTTATCACAAGTTTATCATCGATCATAAAGTAATAGAAATGTGAATAATTGAGAACATGCACGGTCAAGAATATTTCAAAGGTCAACAAAGTTGTTTGATGAAAATGGGGGAGCAAGTGATCCGAAGGAATTGATAAAATGCAATAAAATACCAAGATACAAAGCTCATGTATGCCATAAAGGAATTAATATTAGGTATCCAAGAAGGAAAAACATTGTAGGCAGTGTCATTTAAACGTGAAATTATGTATAATAAGAAGGGTTATATATATGGTGCATTTTGGTCACACCCTTGTAGGTGCCAAACCAAACAGATAGTCATCGGAAGTTTACGCAATATTCGTACAAGGCTCTACTGAAAGTCAGTCGAAGATCATCTAAGCGGCAAAAGATACTGAAGGGTCGCATGATATTTGTGCAGGGATCAGTCGAAAGTCAGCAGAGTAGCGCATGACGGGCACTTGATTTACACTTGTGCACTGATTCCAGATTGGGGGTTGCCTGAGACGTGCTTGAAAGGGCGCTCGTGCGCCAATTCTAGTAAGCGTGCGATCGAGCGACATGCCTGGTATAAAATCGCGCCTGATACAATTTTAGAATAATTCAAAATTATTTTATCACATAAGGAGTGCCACATAGAGAGAGAAAAGAGAAAATGAGAGAAGATGAAGAGGTTCGCTATCTGGTTGAAATTCAATTTGAGTTCCATTTTTCATCAATGTTGGATATGTTATTCCAGAATAGATTTCTAGAGCGTGTTTTGCTTAATTACTCTTATTTCTCGTTATACTTTTTCTTATGAGTTGTAAGGTGTGTTGAGGGAATTATAATCAACCATTCTTCGTTCGAGATTGTAGTGAAGGGATTTCGGAGAGGGTTATTTGTAACCGGCACTATTATTATAACTGATTTATTTGAAATTTGTTCAGTGATTTTTTTTTTATTAAAAAAGATTTTCTATGTTAAAAATATTATGCATACATTATTATATTTATTGTAATTATGAGTTTAGTGGTTGACATTTGACGCGGGGTTTGGATTTTATTCCGCTGCGTCGGGTTATGTGTCCGGGTCAAACCCCAACAATATAATTGGAAATGATGTCACAAAAGCAAATAAAAGAGTAAGCCCTATGAGGTAATTCAGTCTAGAATCCATTGTCTTAGAAAGTCAGATTTCTATCTACACCTACATAACGGGCAGTAGCTTCTCTACAACTCCCCAAAAACCACCACGAGAAATAGCATTCATGGCACACGATTAGTGAAAGCAGCAAATGTCAGAAAACTTACTGTCTTGATGAATCTCTTATACTGAATGTGATTTTTGACCCACAGTCTCAAATGCCCCACAATCCTTCGATCCGTTTTTTATGAAGCTTGCAGTGAGACCTTTCACCGTCCTAGTGATTGCAGCCTTGAATACTTCTGAGCCACTATCTCCTTCCTTATAACCACCATATTGGAATCTATTCCTAATGTTACACCCTACCTCAGCACCATCACAGTATGCTTTACATGCGGTCAGAATATCATGGGCACGGACACGGAAATGACCAGCAATGAAGTCCTCAAAATGCTGCAAGCAAAACATTGAATAGATATCTTCATATTTTATTTGCCCATCATGTTCATGAATAAAACCAGATAGTTAAATAAGTGAAAGAAAACAGCTTCAAAATTCACAGTATTTATATGAATCCCATGATGGTAGAAAAAGAGTTCATCAATGAGGCAACTAGTGCTCAAGCAACATACCAGTTCTAAGGTGGGGAACGAGTTACCTACTCTAAACAGTCAAAGTGAGCCCTTCCATTTTGAATTAAAGAATTCAGAATGAATTAAATGTCCTCAAGTAGGATGCGAACCTACAACCAGTCAGCTAACAGGCAACCATTCTAACACTTAGCTAATGAAAAGCCATATGCAGTATTCTGCCGCATCACCTTTCAACTTGTCCATTCTTATCATATTCAGTTTAGTTTTATAGTATTTGTGCTTCGCATGTCCAGAAAGCTGCTCACTAATTTATGTCAGAAACAAAGGGCTACATAGTTAAGCTCAATACTGTATTCCTCAATGGTTCTCATGAACCTCTTTCACTTATTCGTGCTCACGCATGTTAAGATGATGCAAATAAAGCAGCTCCATTTTTGTCTTATAATCTAGTGGCCCATGAATATCGAGTGATATGCATCGTTTTGGCCTCCTGAGGCCAATATTTGCCATCGCATCAACAATATTGCAATATATTGACTGATATATCAGTCGATGCGACTCTATTAACTTATGATTAAAAAAAATTCTTCCACTATATTCAATAACGATACATAGTATCTAATATTAATACGGTTGTAACTGATATCGACATTTTTATCCATAAAGATTCAAGTGAAGGGCATACAATATGTTTATGTAAACATGATAACCAACCATCAGTATAGTAACACAGCAACGTAATACCATGAGTGTATCTGAGCCGTCATACCTTTGGTGGCCTCTTAAGTGTGTATGTCATCGTTTTGAGTGACAGAAGAAAAACATCCTCATTGTAACTCCTGGATTTCTTCTCTCCTTCTTCCCCTCTGTACATGTTTTCATATCCCGGTTCATTGAAAAAGGGCTTCACATTTAGGATCAATGCTTGTACAGAAACCAAGACTTGAAGCATGGTTGAATGGTCAGGGATCCACATTTCTGTCTTCTTACCACTCCAGGTTCCTAGAAGGCTGAGGCATACTTTTCCACATTCATACAGGTTGGGATTCAGCCGTAGGCCACCGGAATAATAATAAACCATCTGAAAAGGCATTTCTCAACATATTTAAACCATGACAAAAATTTTTCATTTTCAAGTAAAAAAACAAGCCCGCTGCCACAGAATACATACTGGTGGTACACTAGGATATGAAGGAGGGAACACAGCATCAAAGAAGAAAAGGCCGTCATGGTATGGAGTACCCGCCGGTCCAATAATGACAGCCCTCAAAAGATCCATTCGTGTTTCGTACACTCTCACAAAAATGGTGTCTGGAGGAAAACAAAATTTCCACAGAAGCACATGAGAGGGAGAAACAGAGGAGTTGGTCAAATATTCCTTTTGAGGAGGATAGAATTTCCTAAAGAAGGTAGTAGGTATAGGGATATTTCGAAGAAAATTGTGAGGAAAGGAATCCAGAAAATAATAGGCAGTCAACATTTTTGTAGCCAAAGGTGAAAATGAATTTTCAATACTTTATTTGAAACAATATATTTGCCACGTAAATTTTACAAAGTAACTTTATGAAAGTCAAAGACATGATCACACATTGGAGTCTGAACTAATACAACGCAAAAAGCTCCATTGAATTTGTAAAATATAAATTTGGAAAGATAATGAGAGAAGGTAAAAATTCAACAATCAAATGGATATCAAATATCATACGTTCCAAGTATGTGGGTGTCATGCAGTTAAAAATACATATAAAAATATGTAACTTTATAGCGAAACTCACCCGGCAAGTTCTTCTCCAAAATTTTCCACTCGTCCTGAACTTTCTTCACCCAAGATTTTGGAGGCTAGAAATATCAATACTAGAACAAAAGTGAGCACATGAACTGACAGATTGATGACACTTCAACAGAGCATCAACATATCAGCAAATGAAGAGAGATTGAGTTTCCACATTACCTCCTGACAAGAGAAGCCCTCATTGACGTAGTGATGGTCTGAAAAATCTTCAACAACATCAAATTGTTTAAAGTACATCAACTTCCGTAAAACATCATCCATTAGTTCCTCCTTTTCCACATTAGAAGTAGATTCTGCAGCAACTTTCGAACTGCTAGCAGCAGAACCTTTCCCATTAGAACTAGTTGAAGAGCCTGTATAGGGTGGTTGAATCTCACTCGGGGCAGGATGTTGCATCCAGGGAACTGAAGCCTCTACTCCAGGAGGCAAATCCACATTGTCAAATTGGGCTTGCAACTTCAAATAGTTATCTTCGTCATACAAATACTCGGTGTTGTCATCATAATCGGAAGCATCATCAGCATTGCTGCCGAAATCATCATCATCATCGTCATCATTTCCATCATCATGGTATGATATATCAGAGTTTGAACCGTTATGATCAATAGAATCATTAGATTCTGATATGGAGCTCTTTAGAAGATTGACAGAATCAACCGTTACCATAACAGTAGCTGAAACCCCAGGATCATTGGTGAAATCATCCTAACAAAAAACCAAGCAACAAATTCTTGCACCAGTTACACTATAAGTTGGAAGACCGGACGTAGACGCAGACAGAAAGTAAAAGACAGTATATAATCAGCATAACTTGCGACACGTGGACTTTGCATATATAACTTCTCCAGCAACTCAAACAATGGAATGAGTTTGCAATTACTACCACAAGAAAGCAGCCACTTTGCCCTTTAGGGATAAGGGCACAACAAAAAGTCTTAAAAAAGGGCGCCGAAGGCCTCAAACTCATCCGGAGTTGGAGAATAAAAAAAACTTTCTCAACAAGAATGCATCAAAAAAACAGCCCTTCCATATAGATCGTCATGGCATGAACTTTGTCAATAGATTCTTCTTCCTATTGATCAAAAAAATTTTTCAAGTTTAGTTGTGGCAAAATTGGAGACCAAGGCCACAGGATGACCTTCCAATCTAATCTCACCTCCACCAATTTAATAGCCCACAATCTGTGGACTTGCTTAAACAGGCCCATCCTTACGGATCTGCTGAACTTAAATTTCAAATGTGCTTAAATTTCAAATGCCTGAATTTTTTTCATCAGAGATATATAAGAAGCAAAATCCTTGGATACTATCTACAATAGATAAACTTCCAGTCACTAGAGTGTAGCTGTCATACCATAGGACAAGGAGGCAATCAACATTTGACTACACAACAACTTCCAATGAAGATGCACCAAACCTACTAGCCAGAGGAGGGAGAGCCCCAAATCTTTCTTTAAGGTATAGCACTTGAAGAAGGGAACAAAATTTAGAAAATAGTTTGAAACATCTTGCTTTTGCCTATATGTGCAGGGTTGCAGATATCGCAGCCAAATATCAACCCTTCATGCTTAATTCCCTGCTATGCCGATTGAAACATGGTACAGAACATGAACATCAGTATCAACAAAGCCACGATTCCCACATTTGCACAGTCAATCTGTATTTTTGTTTGCGGTTCCAGCTTGGAACCTATTATTTAGATATATTCTATTTACCTGTAAAAGAAACAAAAATCAAGGCACTGGCCAGAGGCTGCCTCACCTCAAAGACAAGTGCACTCACACTCCCCCTTCTCCCATCCCCATATGAGTGGAGGACAATAAGGAGATGGTCATGGCAATCTATGTTAATTTATTTTTAAGATTTCTGTGGAGATAGTTGGATATAGGTGGCTCAATGTTGTTTAAGGAGCAAGGCACATTAAGGCACAGGGGTTCAGGCCTAGGTGTAAGGTACAGGCACAAGCTTAATGAAAGTGAGATGCACATTCATAAAACATTGATATAGGGTGCTTCATGAATTGTAATTGTTAAAGCTACGATAAAATACAGAAAAGGCCCCCAGAAATTTGAAAATAATAATTTATAGTTAAACTAGCGAAATAAAATATAACAATTAAAAAGTACAATTCACCACAAACACACGCAAATAACAAATTTCATTAACAAACTTAAAATATTGATATGAAGCTACTCATGGGAAACTTAATATTTATTATCATTATCAAATAAAAATTCATCTCTTCTCCTTCCCTAGACTTATATCTCTTCATGTTCATATGTCTGTCTAAGTTAACATCTTTCTCGTCTATAGACTGCAGTGGAGTAACCATAGAAGCACTAGTCAAACAAGATTCACACAAATCCTCAATCTAATGTGATGGTAAGTGATAATAACTAGATCAAATTGCCTTCACAATTGGTGAGGTACGTTAAAAAAAAAACAAAAAAAGCAGCAATTGTGATGATGATGATGGCAAGATTCATGGTGTTCAGTATTGGTGTCACCGTGACAGTTGTCATGCATAACACTTCTTTTAATTTCTCCATTTTTCTTCTGTCTGAAATAGCTTTCTGCTATTTATACTTACGGTTTGGCTGTACTTTTGTTCAATTTTAGCATTATATAACGCCAAAAATAGTAAATTGTGCCACTATATTGAGCTCAATAATTCACTTGCAGTGTTATGGCATTTTCTCAGATTCCCAAGACAATGGATCAACCAATTAACGAAACACTCCCATAGTTTTTTTTTTTTTTTTCCTTCCATAAAAGTTTCAAGCATAGTGAGGCAAGTTACAACAATCTCAACTGTAAAGAAACTCCAAACATAGCTGGCATCTTCACTTTTATTTAATTTGTTCAGGTTCATTAGAAAAAGGATGAAGAATTAATAACATTTTCTAAGTAATCCTAGTTCAATTACCACAATTTACATCGTCAAACCTCAGAGGAGTGATAAAGAAATCAAATTTCCCCACGGCTAAAATTGATCAGATAACCTTAAACCTGACAACCGTAGTTAATGCATGGCTGATACCAATATGATCTAGCATATTCATAACATCATAGCTCTTTTATGATTCTTCTATTCTTTAACTTTTCATTCAACAATTTTGGAAATTCATTCACTCTATCTACATCTCCAAGGAACTTTCAATCAAAGAATATTCAATAGGACATTCCGAAATCAAACAATTATCAAGAGGACATATGAGATGCCTATACCAGTATACCACATCGTATAAAACTTAACAGAACACTGAATTATCCAACACATTACCCTAAACAGGAGTGTGGGTGGGTCAGGGATGAGGGGGAGAGGGACGGACAGTACCCTGAAAACAGTACTTTTCTTTCTACTACAAAAAATAGTGATAAAGAGAAAAGTTATCAAACATGAACCTAGTGCTAGTGAACAAAATAACAGGAATGAAAAAACGAAATATCAGTCGAATTTAGTCAGATCTCACCAAAAACTAATCGAACGAAATCCTGAAAAAATAATAGTGCTAGAACGAAAATTAGGGTAGTAAAATGCTAATGCTAAGACATCGAACCTCATTCTGTTTGAGTTTCTTGGCGATGAAAGATTCAGAGGAAGATGAAACTCCAAAGTCGTCCACTTCCATATCCTTATTCGACGATTAAACTCCCAATTCGATCGCTTCACCCAACGAATCTTGCCTGATACGCTCACGAAAAGCTCCTTGTACTCTTCTAGGAGTAGCACGGAGAACAGGAAAACAGGGGAATAGATATAAAAGTTGAGAGTCGAGAGAGAGAGAGAGAGAGAGATAGAGGAGTGGGGGCCGAAGGAAGAAGGAGAGATTGGCTACTATTGTGGAAGCGTTCTGACGAGTAACCAATGAGTGAGTTTTACGTGGTTGCTTACTGTGGACGTGAATGTATACAATCACGGCTTGGAGGATTTTCGTGATTTTTCTTTTTTGTTTGGTTTCCGATGTCTGATGATACATCAAAACAGGGCTCTTTCCGTCGACATTGAGGGGGCTACGTCTTCATTTTTTGAATTTT
>JAODPA010083445.1:2001-19822 GCA_025585075.1 Nepenthes mirabilis | reverse complement strand
GATTACAATTGTTATAATTAGGATTGTAATTTAGAAAAATACAAAATTGTTATATACTATAATTAGGACATAAAATATTGTATTTAACAAGAGACAAAATCACAATTAAGAGCATTCAAAACAATTGATATGGTATCAAAGACAATATTTCTAAATTGCTATTTCTAAATTTCTTGGCTTTATTCGAATGTTTGTCCTAAATACGTACGACTTTTGAAAGTTTCAAACTCTGGGTATTTGAGATTTTCTTCACTTTCCGTTGGTCATTGCTCGGAGGAACTCCATTTGAGCGTTTCTCTCTTAGCATTGAGGTGCATCGCTACATATACATCTCTCTCTCTTTCTCAAAAATCCAAAGCACAATGTAGAGAACTCGCCTATTCTCTATTCGATTGTGTGATCTGTGCTGGTTTTCAGTTTCCAATTTGTGTCAATATGTTGCTTCATTTTGAAGTCCTGATTGGGTTAGATAGAGGAAGTCGGCTAGAGGATTGTGATCGATTTGTTAAGAAGAGTTGAGTTTGGTTGTTATCTGGTAGAATATCTTGATTGTTTTAGTTGCAAAATCTCTTTATAGGTCTTTTGAAACAACCAAAATAAGCCCTTTTCTTTGTCTTTGGCAAGCTTTTTGAGCACCATGTGTGAGCCTCTCTCTCAATCTTGGATAAACAATAGCCAAAGTTAAACATTCTCTGACTTTGATTTTCTAGTTGCACGGGTTGCACATTGTCTTGCCCTTTGTTTCTTTTTCTCCTCTTCAACACATGAAGGGGAGAAGATTTGTGCTCTGATTTATCAGGGATATATTAAGACTTTGTTTCTTAAGGAAGGAAGATTTTGTCTTCTTTTTCTTCATGTTGGAATTACTGATACTTTTAATATATCAGAAGAAAATTCAATTATCTGTTTTGATGGAAAAAATTAGTTCACATGGAAGTTTTAATTTAAAATGTTTGTTAAGAGAAAAGAATTCTGGAATTAGTTAGATGGTTTATATACAACCCCCACTGAAATAAAGAAACGTAATCAATGGGAGAGTAAAAATACTTGTATTGTGTCATAGTTGTTGGGATTGATTGAACCGCACGTGGTAAATAATCTTTAATACTTCATAACAATTAAGGAAATGTGGGACTATCTCCAACTTATCTATAATCAAGAATATAACGTACGAAAATTTTAATTAAAAATAGAAATTGCTAACTTAAGATAAGACGATCTTTGTATCGAAAAATTCTATACTGGATTCCTTAATTTATTGAGTAAATATATTGGAATTGTTCACTTTAAAACTCTTAAAGAGGCTCTTGTGGCATTGTAAGAAATTGATACGGAAAGTCTAAGAGATCAGTTTATGATGAAATTGAGACCTGAATTTGAGCATACTTGAGTTAGATTTATTAATTGCAATTTTATTCTATCTCTTGATATCTGTTTGGAAGAATTTTTTCACAAAACCTAACCACTCAGAATAATATGATACAAGAAATAACACATTCTGAGTTGGTTAACTTGGCATATGCTACTCAGTGGTAAGGGAAGTTCAAATCCTAGATGCAGTGCTATAACTGTAACGAGTATGGATATATTAGAAATAATTACAGAATTATAATAAGAAATTATGTAATTATTGCAAAAAAGGAGGGGTATATTATTAAAGATTCTGGCATTCAACCTCCAAATAGATAGACTAGGGCCTATCACACTAATGTCTACTTTGCTTCAACTAGTGTGTTGGCTCATTTAGTTCTGACATCAACTATTTCTTCACCTTTTGCTACTCATAAGATAGTATAATAAATGATAGCCTCTGATTTCTTTGCTCTCGGACTATAAGGTAAGTGAAAATTATTTCTTTTTGGTTAGTTTATTCAGCGGCATGAAAACATATGATTGATGCTACAGATACTTTACATAATATTTGTCAATATGAAGGTGAATAATATATTTAGGTAGTCAATCGCAATTCTTTTCCCATTAGTGCAATTGGAAGTCTGGGATCCACCTTCGATGATATTGGTTGATAACTATGAAATTTACTTTGATCGTAATGGTTGTCTTGCGCAAAATCAAGCGTCGGGTAAGGTAATTACGAAGGGGCCTAAAGTGGGGCGTTTATTTCCTCTCAGTTTCCTCTTCCTACGTTCTTTTATTTTGCTTGTACTACTTTCGTAAATAATAGTAATATATGGTACAAAAGATTAGGACACCCCAACTCTAACATTTTGGATTATCTTAAGAGTCATGGTTATTTAGGCAATAAATATTTATTTATTTCTGAGCTAAGTGAATGTATTTTTTGTAAATTTGGTAAAAGTGAGGTTTTACTTTTTTTCTTTGCATGGTAGCCGTGCATCTACAAGCTTTCAGATAGTTTATACCAATGCATGGGGTATGAGTCTAGTTCTTTCTCATACAACAAGTACTCTGTGACATTCATTGATAATTATAACTGTTTCACTTGAATATATTTTCTCCATACAAAAGATGAAGTCTTTCCTGTATTTACGTAATGTTTCTCTGATATGGGATTGCCCTGATACAATTATCTAGTTTCAGTTGCTATTCAGATATCCAGTTCTAAACTTATTTATTGCATTTGAAAATCTTTCAGTGGCAAGAGTTGATGGTGATAATCACGTAGTGGCATGCGTTGTTAACAACAGAGGAAAGAAAAAACGCTAGATATTTGGTTAGATGTTGGCCTTAGCCCACAGACTGCTAAATATTCGCAAGTGCTAGTATATTTTGCTCAGTAATATCATGAATTAACATTATGTGGAGTAACAACAAAAGGAAAAAAGGTGATAGCCTACAATTTTCAAGCAAATTGAGCTCTTTGTGGTGTGCGTCATATCCTAAGCCTTTGCCAGGTGTGCAATTACTCTAGAGTCGGTGACATTTCCTCAAGTTGTCCCAACCAAAAAATTTTCTTCTTTAAGAAAGACTGAACCAATCATCATTCATGAAGAAGAATGGACATAGAAGAAGAAACCTATGCTCAATGTAGGAGAGTTCTAACTTTAGCAGGAGTGTAGGAGCTAATTGTACTAACATTAGTTGCTTCATCAATGCAATTTTTCAAATGTATTCCTTTTCCATGAGTAATCTTCCTCGACATTTATATAACAATGTAAGAAAATTGAGCTCAAAAAATGCTCTGTCGTTCTCATAAGAGTTTTTGATGTGGAGAGAAATAGTGATAATTGATTATCGCACTTGATTCAAATTTCTCTTGGTGAAACTATACAGATGAAGTGCGATGTAGCATGTTTCCATGGTTGCAACTCATTTGCTTCTCAAGCATGCTTCATTGTTTAATAGGAGGGTAAAACATGATGAGTACAAGAATAAATGCTTCTTCATTAATGAAGTATAAACGAAATAAAATCCATTTGAACTGCGAAGTCCTCCCTAATACTATTAGTATAGGGATGATTTGTTCTCAAAGCTCCAACTTCTTAAAGCTTTGGCAGGAACTAATGAAGCTTTTGCTTTCTAGCAGTCAAAGTAAGCATTTGAAAAAGCAGTTGTCCTTTCTATGTCATAAGTTGTGCTTATTCGTAATATATTTTAACAATATATTCCAATTGATTTTTCACCTATGTAGGGTATTGAATATCATATCAATGTTATGATTGTTGCTTCATTTCCTTACAAGCTTGCTTACGGAATGAGTTTGAGCCAGCATGCAGAGCTTTAGAGGCTTGTTGTTGAGGTCCAGGCCAAGAGATCAATAAGGGAAATTGTAAGCCCATGCTCTCCATGTGGATCAAAATATTAGTATCAGTTGTAAATATATTGAACAATAAATGTCAGTATTAATGCCGTGGGAAAATTTTATCTCTGTTATTATATCAAAACTAAGTTATATACTAAAAGTGACCCTCTTTATCTTATATTGATACAATTGAAAAGCTTTTGACTTCTAAAAACAAATTTAAAAAATCAACTATTAACAAAACAAGTATATTTATTATTTCGGCTTCTACGGACAAATTCACCTAAACCGCTTAACAAAAGTTGCACTTGAATTAGCTTTTTTCAGAGAAATAGAAAATGACATTAGAAAATTCAACAATCAACAAGACATGTATTATTAAATTTATACACAAAATGCAAATTCAAAATATAAACTTGATTAGATCGTGAATTTTTGCCTTCCAAGTGTTTTTAGGGTTTCATACACAAATCAATTTGTGTTTCTTGCCCTAAACTCTATATTCAAGTTAAATAAAAAAACTGAAGAATGGAACTTATAAGGTTAGAATTTTTATAACTTGTATTAATGATAATTAATTTATTTAATATAATTAAAATTGAGGTCAAAAAATATGTCAAATACTGTTAAAAAGAAAAAAATTGTAAACCAGACGCATCTTGATCAGGCCTCAGGTCGGCATCGCTGCGCCTGCCCAGCACCCTCCAGGCGCATTTGCCACGCGCCCATGTGCACGAGTGCCCAACAGGCGCAGACTCCAATATCAGGCGTGCCCGAGTGCCCAACAGGCGCCAAAAACAAAAGGGTTGCGCTTGCCCTGAGCCCAAGCCGTGCTTGAGCATGGATGTGTTATAAAAGTCAGCCGAAGATCAGTTCTATTGCATTTCCAAGTGGTGGAAGAGATAGAGGAGGGAGAAAATAAAGAGACAAAGGCCGAAAGAGAGGGAAGAAGAAAGAGAAAAGGGATAAAGTTTCGAAAAGTTTAATTCGGAATGTTTGAAGTAAGAATTTCGATATACCAGTTAGAGGCAAATGCATCTTAAGTTCCCATTTTCTCTCGTTGTCAATTTTTGCTGAGTCCTTCGAGTATTATCATTCTAATACTCACATTTGTTAAGATTTTAAAGTTAATATGGCACGAAAATCATTTCTCCATGATTTTATTGAAGAGGTTTTATATCCATATGTGTTATTACTGCTGTAATAATCTGAAATTTAAAACTGATATTTGAAGCTGATGTAATATACTTTGCAGACTTTTATATGTTGCTATTTCATGCCTTGCTGATTTTAGTAGTATACTGTTGTATTATATTTTGCTGGATGTTTTTGCTGATTTTAAATGCTGATTTTTAAATTTGAAAATCTTTTACTGAATAACTGAATTTTTGTACTGTATGTTGCAAATTTGAAATTCCAAGTACTGATTTTGCTGGATTGTTATTTTTAAGCTTGGAAAATTATTATGATTCCAATTTTTATGGAAGAAAAATCAATCTATGGAAGATGTTATGAAACTTTGCAATATGTTATGAATTATGATTATTTTCTCTTAGAGTTGAGAAAATTAAAAAGAATAAAAAAATATAGAATTTCCAGAAGAATTTATAAAAGAATTGAGAAATTGGATTAAGGATTATTCAGTAGGTAATATTTCTTAGCATGTCTTAGGATATTGTAATGATAATCAAGGAATTGCTATTGGCTTGCGGGAGAATAAAAGTGGATTATAGTCCCACCTACCGGGTTATAGGTATGTATTGCCCATCTCTGGGTGAGGCTTTAGATTGTGTGGAAGCGAACACAACCTTTCCTTGACCGTTCACTTCGTTAGTTAATAAAGCCTACTAGTTCTTGTCCCTAAAAATAAATAAGATTTCAATATGTTTCACTGTTTAGACTATAAAAGGATAAGATAAATAAAGTTAAATACATTATGAAAATATTTTTTGCCCATGTTTTATGCTTATATATGTATTATGACTCCTACTCTTTCCAATGATATGTTTTGAGTATAATGTGCACGTTTATTGTTATATGTTATGTCATGATGAGCATTTGGCTCATTTCGTTACTATTTTTACTAACTTTAGTTGAGTCACACGAGCTGATGTTAGATGAGTAGGAATGAAGATGGGAGTTTCGTTTCTTATGCTTCGGAAAATGGATTTTGTTTTTTATTTTGATGTACTGAAAATATGTAAAATTTTGGAAGTATGAAATGATGTATTTTATTTTGATGATATTAGTGTAGTATTGCTTCCACAGACTATTATGGATATTATATATGCTTCTGCTGGATATTGTGGAGTTATTTTTGTTGGATTTTTCATAGGTATTTTTCTTTAATAAGATTTGACGTCATACTTTTATAGTATGATGTTTGAGCAATTGAGGACGTGACGATCGTATGGATTCTGTGTACGTGTATCACACCAAAAAAAATTTGATAATGGTTAAGGATGAAAAAGAAGACGTGGTCCATCACAAAACTAAAATGGAAAGCTTCTGGTTTATAGTGGCTAATGTATCAATCAATATTGAAAATATTGACTACAATATTATTTACTATTCATAATATCAGCTAATATTTTTTGATACAATTACATATTGTGATAATATCCTAGTATCAGCAAATACCAATGTAAATATCTCTCGATGCAGTTGAGATTGGCCAACATTTGAATGTCAGCCGATTTTTTGATACCCAAGTAGTGATTTTGTTAGATATTTGTGCCGGGCTATATTGCCTAGAGCTTTTGTGATTCCCAAGATCGGACCAAGATCTAGTGGGTTCTCCATAAGGCCAGTGGAAGAGGCTGATGAAGAATGTATTCTATTCCAACCTGCACTTTAGCAGGTAGAATTACTGGCCAGAATGGGTCCTCCCCTCGTGCTTGTTAATTGATTTAACTCGGATTGGTGTCCCTTCATTATTGTCTATTTCTCTGGCATTCTTCGAGAAGTTTTGTTTCATCTTTATTGTTATAAATTGCACCTCGAGATGGATGATGTATGGCTTCTTTAAATTTGGCATACAACTTGATTTTTTAGTGCAGTTACAATAGGGGATGACCATATTTGTTCAATTTATCGCTCAACTTAGATTCCGTGAGGTGGCCCTTGCAATCTTATGGAAACAATGTGTTTGATTTGTTTTCTCTCCGCTGCTTTCATGTTCAAGTTCTGGGAGTAGCACTTTTAACTAAATTATTTTGTTCTGTCACATGTTGTAATACCATTGGAAACGATGTAATTAACTTCATTTGATTTTCTATATTGTCTTAGATTCAATATCTGGGGAGTGCACTTGTTGAGCTATGGAACCTCTTGGACACTTCTATTGAAGAGCAGAAAAGATTCCAGCAAGTTACCAGCATGATTTCTTCCTCTGCTGATGAGGTTCTGGGGCATGGATCTCTTTCTCTTGATGTCATTGAGCGAGTAATTCCCAATAGTCTTTCTCTTCTTTCTCTCTCTGTGTGTGTGTGTGTGTGTGTGTTTGAGAGCACAGGCATGTACACAATTCTCTCTTTTTCCCTCCCTCTCTATACCTTTAGCTATCTCCATTTGCATTTTGCTGGGTTTGGTTAACTTTTTTCTTCTGCTTGTAGGCTGAGATTGAATTGGAGCGATTGAATGTCCTTAAGGCCAGTAAGATGAAGGAGTTCGTTCTGAAGAGGCAAAATGAGCTAGAAGAAATCTATACAGAGGTCCATATGGATATAGACGGAGATGGTGCAAGACAAATTCTCATCAGCCTTATAGAATCTGGTCTGATTAAGTTCATGAATTGCTTTCTTTTAATCAAAGTTTACCTATCGTATTGTTGTGTAGAAATTAATTTGTTGCCTAATACGTAGTGCAACACTTATTGTGAATGCAGTGGAATCATGACAACAAATAAAAAAAAACCATGAGAGAGAGTTAACGTGGTTACTCAACTCAAAGCCCCAAAGAGAACTTTTATTAAGTCTCACCTAGATACACCAATACCTCACTCTTGACTATCTGGATATTCATTCAAGCCTTTGTAATCAAGCATCTATATATGATAAAAAAAGGGCATACCAAGAGGTATAAATATTTAATATGAAAAAGATGCACAACCAAAATTGGCCCCCGAAGGAGTCACATGAGCAACGTGTTAAGAGAGCTCAAGCATCCTTTATGGACTCCGAAGGTTACTTTAGATCCAAACGTTGAAGCACAAACAACTGAATATTCGATACAAATAAAGAATCTCAGGGTTAACAAAGTTAAACAAATATCAGTGTCAAATACAAACCACTAAATAAATATCAATGTCAAATACAAACCGTCAATCATCAAAATACATAAAAAAGTAGCAGCAAAATACTTGAGATTTTAATGACAGATGGAAAATCCTAACAAATAAAAACCCCCAGGTTATTAAGTAGCCACATTAATGAATTTTCCACTATAAGTAAAAGTCTACATACATCCATACTAACAATACTCTAGCCCTTTGTGACGAACCGGCTACATTCCACCGCATGTGGCCGCCTGTCGATCGAAACCGATCATATATTCTGGTTAAAAATGTGGACTTAAAATTTTTCTTTTCTTTTATATATATATATACCGTGTGCACAGGATCACATAAGGCCCAACTTCGTGAGTTGGCGGCCAGGGGCCATGGTTTCTCTCTCGTGACCGACGAAGACAAGATCGGTCGGACATAAAGGTCCCGAATAAACTGAGATGCCACTAGGAATCACAAATTAATCGAACCATAACAGCGTACGGAAGCATATTAATATTCATTAACTTTTAGCAACAGAGGTAATTTACAAATCAAAACATCAAAAGCGAAAACATTAATTTTGCTCCTTGCTGCTTAAATTTTGGCCAGCTATCCTGCTTATCTAGTCCATCGGATCTCATTTTTTTTCGTCCGGCATAAACTTATTATCACCATCATCATCATTTGAAAAATAGAAGGGGTGAGTTAGGGAGCCCAGCAAGGTACTCATGCGTAAATCATGAGCAATAAATAGACAGAATGCAATAAAGACGTATATGCAGGCAGTTTCATAAAACATGGCTGGAGTCAATGCAACAGATTCAATTTGATTTTCCAAAAACATGCTTCTATTTCCAAATTCATTTCCATCAAAAACCGGCTACATTTAAGGTCTGCAACTCTCGACCATCATACGGCTACATTTAAGACCTACAGCTACTCGGCCCTTTGAATTATATAACGCTACATTTAAGGTCCGTAGTCATGACCAAATCAAAACGCTACATTTAAGGTCCGTAGTCAAGACCATCCAAAACGGTTACATTTAAGGCCTGTAGCTACTCGGTCATCTAAACACTTAGTTTCGCAAATCATGCTTTCTCCGAAAATCCGAAGTCAAATTATGTACTTAACCGGAGGTCTTTTTAACAAAAGTCAGAGTTCTTTTTAACAAATGTCGGAGATCTTTTTATCAAAAGCCGGTTTCAAAATCACGAGGCAATGCTGCTTTCAAAATCACAGAGCATATGCCGGTTTCAAATCATAATACAAATGCCGGTTTCGATTAAGGCCGATTTCAAGATCAAAGAGCAAATGCCGGTTTCAAATTATAAGGCAAAGCCGATTTCAATTATTCTTTAAGGCCGGTTTCGAATTACAATGCAAAGCCGATTTCAATTATTCTTTAAGGCCGATTTCAAATCAAAGAGTTTATATGTCACTTTACAAAGCCGGTCTACTTTTTCATAAATAAATAATAGGTCATCATCTAAGTTATGCAATAATCAAACTTCATGCGTTCGAACATCATAAAATAACTGAACATCATTAGTTAGACAAACAGGCATGATATACTTGCATTAAAAACATGAATTTAAAAAGGAGAGCACACTTGCATAAATTTATGAACTTAAAACAGGGTATACTTGCATTAAACATATGATCGACAAAAAGGTGAGTACTCTTGCCTGAATTGGACTTATGAGCCCCTTGGTTCTGGCTCAAAGTTCTTAGCGCATTTACTCGGTCAATTGCCCAGTTTTCCATCCTAATTCTCGGGGCCATTACTTATAGACGTTGGGGTTGGTGGCAGTAGGTAGGGTAGGTCAACTGCTTGTATTTCTTTGCTTGCTCCCTTTGCCTTTCTAGAAGGTCAGCGAGGTGGTTGGGAATAGGTTACCCACTTAGGCATGGTCATCCTGACCTTAATCATATTTGGTCATTACGTCAACCAATCGGCGGTCAATTCACCCTGGGCCTCTCTTCACGCTTTTCGGTCAACTGACGTTGACTGGATTAAACTTCCCTCCTTTCTATCGTCTCAACACTTCTAGCCTCCTTCCTTTCCTTCCGATCAACTGGCGTTGGCCGGTTGTATTTTCCTTTACGTTTCTGGTCAACTGGCGTTGACCGGTTTGTGTTTTTTCTTCATGTTTTCCGGTCAACAGGCATTGACCGGATTACTTTCTTATTATATTTTTCGGTCAACAATCACACAATTCCAGTTAATTTAACTACCCCGTCTTGCCTTCTGTATTATAATTGTTCCTTCATTACTTCCGGTTTCATATTTCCGGTCAATTGGCGTTGACCGGATAAATATCCTTTACATTTCCAGTCAACTGGCATTGATCGGATAAACTTTCTTTTACTCCAACATTATATTAATTTAATGACCGGGACTTTCTATGATTTAGATTCTGGATCGTTACACCCTTATTCCTAGAATGTCACTTCTACCAAAGAACTCTTTGGATTAGCTCGCTGAACCTCGGGCCCAGAACCTTGATGCTTCCACCTTACAATTGGACCCCTCTCTCATCGGAGTTTTATCTTCCTTGCTCGTAGTGGTAGGATAAAGGTTTTGGTGATTGAGTGGTGAGACAAACCTTTGACCAGTCACTCAAGGTATCTCAAGCAAATCATGATTAAATGTTCTCTTTTATGTCTATGGGTTATGAGGTATGAAGGGTATATATGGTAAAGCACTAAAAAATATGCTGCCAGAATTCTCAATAGATTAATACAAATAGAGTTGGTTTTTCCCATGGATTATCAGAGATGAATCACTTAAGGTATCTCAAGCTAATTGTGGATTAAGTGCTCTCTCTTACTCTTATGTCTATGGTTTACGAGGTGTAATAGGTTTATATAGTGAGGCACTAAAAAAACAGTAATGTTGTTCGAGCTCATGGACACATTCTTCTTGTGATAGATATTGAATCAAAACAGTAATGTTGCTCAAGCAAGAAGAATGACTAAAAAAGTAGAACTATTGCTTGTGATAGGTTCTGGTCAGTACAATAGAAAGCAAAAGAATGACCAGGATACAAATTTGACAACCCTTAAAACTTTACAATCTCTCACATTGCCAATTTCGTGACAAAACAAGCTATAATCCTCAAAATATGAAAAAAAAAAAAAAAAATCTAACACAACCATATTAGAACTTGTTTAAGGTTCAGCTCAAACTTAAAAGACTGGGCATATCCTGATCCAATAAATGCATCACCACGGAGATTCCTATAGCCTGCAAACATCTTAAAATCACAACACAACATAATTACACCATAATCAGAACATCTGAATAATACCTAGTGTAGTTTACTAGAACTTCCGATCAGTACACCATAATCATATCACAAAATCACCACAAAGGGACTGTAAAATCCTCTTATCTACAAAACTCCCCCTATCTACAACATCTCTTTGTCGTGAATGGACAAAGGCAGGATTTTTACAACAAAACGTCCACATGAGAAACAATGCAACTACCGAGGAAGTGTAAAAGAGACTTGGGTAAGGGGTATCAAATTGGAGACCAATTAGTAAATACGATAAGATAATAGGTCATTTGTGCATAACAAGAAAGATTAATGAGAAGTACCGACAAATCTGCAAGATGTTCATCAAGAAGCAAAATATATTGTGTTGCACGTGAAGTGAGGCAACAATATAATTAATTGGACATATGACTACATAACTATGTGAAGAGATAATAGTTCATGGCGTGTGCCAATACCTCACATGGGATGAAAGTCAAACCCAATGCCACTAGGGCCTATAACTCATAAATTCCACCCCCCCCCCCTAATTTTTAACATGATATTTCTTTTTGTTTTACATTTTGCATGAGTTTGATTTAGAACAATCTATCTTTTAAAAGAAATATTGGTAAATTTTGCATGAGTCCACATCTTGGTGCACTCATCATTTAATATTTCTTTTCCTATTTTTGAACGAGTCCATTCATTAGGACACTCATCATCCACTATCTTTATGGGGAGTTTTTAGCTTAGGTTTAACTAATGCATACAAAAAAAGGCTAGTAAGGGAGCAGCACAAATACCAATGGATTTTCTAAGGAACTCAAGCTAATGATCATCTAGAGGTTTGGTAGAATGTTTGCCATTTGGTTTTATGTGGGGTATGCTCGAGAGAAACAACCTTCCACAAGATCTTGAACAAAATGAAAACAAATATCAATAAGTTTGGTTTGAGAGTTTTGAAAAAGAATTCTAGAAATATTACTAATACTAGTGTTGTCACAATATACGACTATAGTACCCTGCTGAACTCCAAAATCATTCAACATCTGCTTCATTTAAAGCAGTTGAATGCAAGAGAAATCAACTGAAACATACTCGGCCTCAGCAATGGACAAAGAAATGGATTTTTTTCTATTTGCTCATCCATGCCTCAAGATTGGTATCCACTTAATGCAACCACCATAAGTGCTTTTTCTATCATCTGCATTTCCCGCTCACTAGCTCAAAATATCCAGCTAGGTTGAGATTTGAGCTTTGGACCACCATAACCCAAAATCAGCAGTGCCATTAATATATCAGAGAATATGTCAAATGCACTCAAGTGGGATTCCTTAGGTTTAGTTTGGAATTTCACACACACCCTGACATTGAACTTAATATCAAAATGGCTAGTAGTAAGGTATAATAGGCTATCTATCATGCCACTGTAGAGTGTTTGATTAGTACTCTTGTGGGGTGGGTCACATCCAGACTTAAAAGTGGTGCTCATGGGTATCTGGGTGTGCTTATTGCTATCCAACACTAAACACTTTACAATGTCTTCGGCATTTTTGGATTGGGAAATAAAACCCCATCATCAAGTTGTTTCACCTATGGATCTTAAAAGCATGTTCAACTCACCCGCCATGCTTATTTCAATATCATTAGTCATAATGTCATGAACATTGGAGTTTGAAGGGTATCTAAAGACAATGTCGTCCACATACATTTAAGCAACTAGAAAGTAATTCTAATTATATCTAATAAAAAGTGTCTTGTCAGCTCCACTTCTCAATAAGCCATGCTCCAAAAAGTGAGCTATCAAACGGTCATGCTAAGCTTTAGGAGCTTATTTGAATCCATAATTTCCTAAGCCTTTATTCATGGTGTTTGAAGCTTGGGTCAATAAGTCCCTTTTGTTTCTTTTTGAAGAAAGCCGTTGAAAAAGACACTTTATACATCCATTTAATGGAGTTTGAACCCAATTGTAAAAGCAACAAATAATAAGATTAGAACAGATTTAAGTCTAGCAATTAGGACAAATGTCTCATCAAAGTTAATTTCTCAACTTGAGTATACCCTGTGGTCACAAGCCCAGCCTTGTTTCTAATAATGATATCATTTTCATTGGTTTTATTTTTAAAATTTTACTCGGTACCAATAACAGTGACTTCTTAGGCCTAGGCACTAAACATCACACATCGTTTCTCATGAATTGATTGAATTCATCACGCATAACATTAACCTAACATTCATCATTTAAGGATTCTTTGACCTTTTGGGGATCAATTTGTGAAATATAACAAGTATAGATCATTTGATTCAACATCATACCACTTAGCCTCATCTCGTCCCCAAGCACACCAATGGTATGATCTTTGGGGTGATCCAATTTGATACGAGAGGAGGGTCCCTTGTGAATAGATACTTCCACACTAAAGGACTTGCATAGATCAACAATGTCATCGGACGTGAAGAAGGTTCATTATTAGTAACAGTCAACATCACCGTATGAGTTCGGTGGTTATAAGTTTTATCGGCTGCAACTTTACAAATATCCTAAAAAGCCCCCTCATCACTTTTGGCATCATATTCAGCTAGGTTTTTCGGGTTTCTTGCTCTCCTGAGATATAACATGTGCTCCTAAAGACGTGGAAGTATTTGATTGTTGGCTTTCTTCCTTTCTATAGCTCATAAAGGGTCTTTTCAACATCAGATCTCAAAATAAATCTTATTTATTACATGTCATGCCATGATCATGACTTTCCCGTAAAAGGGCGTGGCAACATTTTTGCCATGATGCTTCATTTTGGCATTCTATATAATAACATTAATTTTCTTTGCACGACTCCATTTTATTGTGGAGTAATGGAAGTAGAAAAACCATGTCCAATCCGTTCTTTCATATAAAATTGGAGTTTTCAAACTCTCTAATGCGATCACTCCTAATTCTAGCAATGGAACACTCATTAATTTGAAGTCTCCTAAAAAGAGCAACGATAACTTGAAAGGTTTTAGATTTTTCTCTTGAAGGCATAATCTATATAAATCTAGTGAAGTCATCAACCACAATTAAATGTATCTCCTACCAGTTATACCCTCAGCCCTAGAAGGTCCCATCAAATCCATGTGTAAAAGCTTGGGAGGCCTAGTGGTTTGCATGTTGGAGGTCTTCATGTTGGGTGATCATGTTTTCTTGCCAAGTTTGCATAGACCACAAACAACTTATCCTCATTAATTATAGGAAGGCCATTTGAGATCTTAGATGGGTTCTTAAAACTTACATGATCAAGTTGTTGATGCCAAAGACAAAAGACTTGGGCACTTTCGCACATGAGAAGAGACTTGTAGATAAGTCCGTAGCGATTGTCAAGTGTCCTATCTCCCTTTATGATTAGCAAGCCATTCCGATAAATGAAATAACTTGTAGTCTTTGTGAACCTCACTTCATAATTATCCTCGCATATTTGGCTGATGCCAAGGAGATTGCATTTAAGCCCTTCAACAAGTTAATTGTCATGCAAAGTATGCATACCACAAATCACAACTGTTCCCATTTTCCAACGGGAGGATGTGCACCATCAGCAAAGGTGATCATACATCCAATAAACTCATCAACTGGGGTGAACGTAGCTCAATCATCACATGTGGCGTGAGCAACCATTATCAAATTACCACATAAAATGGTTTTTTGCTATAAGAGTCACTTGAGCAACATTATAAATTAAGTCACTCTTCTTTATCCAAACCGTCATGCTGGACTTTTCCTTTTTGGCCAAGTTAGAAATAACATTGTTCAAGTGTTTTACTTCTTGAGCAATAATGTTAACTCGACTAGGTTCAGCTTTACCACCACTCAAATTTGGTAATGGGGATGAATGTGACAATTTCGCTGCAGTGACGTATAGGAATTGGTCTCATAGGTTGGTAAATCCATATCTCTCCACCAAGTTTGGGGTAGTTAACTATAGAGGTGGTCATGACACAATAGAGCCAAATGTGACCAAGTTTTCCACAAGCATGACATGGAGAAATTTCCCATTAGGAATGGTCTTACGGCAATGCAAAATGGGTTGACTCTTTGGAGCCACCTGAATGGGCTTTATCATTTTTCTTTTCTTAGAGATGCCCACGCCCTCCACTTTTGCTATTAGAAGTAGTTAGCACAAATTCATTCTTGATAAGATGAGTTGCTTGAACTTAGTCATCCTTAAATCCAAGGCCTTTCTTATTACTGTCAGCCTTCTCAATCCCAAGCATATGATCTAACTTCTTAGAATTATTTCTGAACATAAGAAGTTGAGCCATGGCTTTTCCAGATCACTTTCAAGACATTTTACCTTGTCTTCCAACGAAGCATTACTTCATTTCCACAAGCCTCTTATCCATTCTCATTCAATCAAGGCAGGGGAGCAAGTCAAAATTGAAAAACTCACATACGAGATTGTTCAAGTTTCTCCAGAAGCCATCTTTGAAGTTCAACATCATTAGTTCTTTCAAAATTGGTTTTTTTTTTTTTTTTCAATTTAAGGCTTTTTTTAAATAATTTGTTGTAGATCTCTTGGAGGCTATCAACCTCATCATCCAACTCATTCTTGGAGTCATGGGAAAGAATATATTTCATATGAACATGCTATCTTGATTTCCCCTTGATTAAGAAGACTCCATCGACCCAGAAAGACTGTCACTCATGTGGACACAAAAAAGGTCAAAGACCAAGTTTTGTCTCTGGCACCTGTGGTAAAAGAGACACACCCCAAACTGAAAGAAAAAGGAATCATGCAAGCAAAGTAGGCAAAATGCTCAAGCATCCGTGAAGGGCTTTAAAGATTTAGGACCAAACGTAGACGTGAAAGCACAAACAACATAATACTCGATACAAGTAAAGAATATCGAGATCAAGAGATTTAAACAAATATCAACTATAAATACAAATCACCAATCGTCAAAATTTATATAAAAAGCAATAGACAGAATTTGTGAGATTTTGACAACGGAGGAAAATTCAAGGGGTAAAAATCTTTAAGCCAGTACTAAAGAATTTTGACTTTAAGCAAGAAAGTCAACTTATATCTGATGGTACTGACATGCTATATCCTAGCTAACTTGCTCATAGAATGTGACTTCAACTAAATAACTCTTTGGATTAGCCCTCTAAGCCACACACCCATAACCTGTAGTGTTTCTACTTACAGTTGGATCTTTCCTTCTTCATTGGAACACCAACTTCCTTACCAAGATTGGTAGGAAGAAGATTTTGGTGATTGAGTGGTGAGATAAACCTTTCAACTTAGAAACCAATAGAAACGAGTGGTTTTCTATCATAAGAGATGAATCAGTCAAGGTATCTTAAGGAAATTGTGCACTAAATGCTCTCTTACGTCTAAGGATTATGAGGTGAGAGGGTATGTATAGTAAAATACTTAAAAACAGGCTACTAGAATTCTCAGTGAGGAGGAAAGCAGATGTAGCTTGAGTATCAATCCACGTTCTGATGACGCTTAACTTTTTCCACAAGTTGCTTGAGCGCACAACCCACGTGATTCTCATGCCGCTTAACTTTGAACACAAGTCTGTGGAGCTCGTGGACATGTTTTACCTGCGATTGATTCTGTAGCTCCAAACAGTAATGTTGCTCGAGCTCACGGAGTTCTGGCACATTCTAGAAATCAAAACAGCAATGCCGCTTTTGGTCAGTTCAGTAATGCAAATTCTTCCGGGAACGCAAACCCCGTGACATGCTTGGACAACTTTTGTTCAGTATAATACAAAGCAGAAAATGACCCTGCTACAGAATTTGCCAATCCTTAACACGACGGTTGTTACTTATCGCAAGAGCTATATGCTGGAACAAAGAGATTGATCTTTGAATGAGGGTTAGAAGAGTTAACTCTGTTTCCCTATTTATGGATTGACAGGTAATGTTGACTTGTCTGACCTGCTGTCACGTATGGATGATCAGATACGCAAGGCGAAAGAGGAAGCACATTGCAGAAAGGATATACTGGAGAGGGTTGAGAAATGGAAACATGCATCTGAGGAAGAGGACTGGCTTGATGAGTATGAAAAGGTAATGATCAGGAGTTATTGAGAAGCTGTTCGTTCACATCGAAGCATATTAACCACCACGGGTTGACCCTGAAACAATTCAGTGGGGTCAATCATCCCATTCAATAGACACTATCATATATTATAATATCACATACTATAATATGAGGCAGAATTTGATATCTTTTATAATTTGATCCTCTAAAATTTTGTGGCAGTAGAAACATATAGGTCTGCAGGATTAATTTAGCATAGTAAAAATTGTCTTTAATGTTATTGATTATCAATAACTGGGAAACCAAAAACGTTAAAAGAAATTTAATTGCTTGCATGTGAACGATTGAGTTGGCGGCTCATGTTTAGATCCTTATAAAATGAAATACAAATTTGATAAGCCAACATTTATTATCTACATAGAAATTATTTTATAACCTAATTTTTTTTTTGTCCACTAGAAGCCCATTCAGTTAAAGATTTAAAAAATAGATGTAATCGTTTTTTAATTAGTATTTAATTATTAGAAAAATTATAATAGAT
>JAODPA010083434.1:0-25686 GCA_025585075.1 Nepenthes mirabilis | reverse complement strand
AATTATATTAGATAATAATAAGTATAAATAAAATCAATAATAACATACGATAAATCAATAATTACTCGCGACTCACCACTATATCGTAATCATAACTAAAAAGTTATAAAGCAACTGAATATTAGAAAAACAGTTGGGATTTCACTAAGTTTAAATATCAATAAAGCTATAGGTTTTATTGAACCCGTCTAGGTAGATGTCCCAACTATATAAGATATTATTATAATCTTCTCTCTAAGGTCCCAACTATATGAAGATGCGTGGATCCGGAGTTATACTGTTGTCTCTAAGGTGAAAAACCGTTGTGCCTCAATGCCCAAGTCTCTGCGGATTGTTACAAGCAAAGGATCCTCCTATTGTGCTTATTTGATCTGATCGATGAACATTGGCTAAACTAAGATACGTGACACCATGACCTGATATTTGCTCTGATGTAACTGCAATTGACAATCATCCATGTCCTCCACTATATGCCACACACGCATCATTAGATAAGCAACAAGTCCCACATATTTCCTATTTAATGCATTAGCCACGACATTAGCCTTCCCCGTGAATATCATAATCATAATTCTTGAAAAGGTCTAACAAGTCCCACATATTTCCTATTTAATGCATTAGCCACGACATTAGCCTTCCCTGACCTGTATTGAATATCATAATCATAATTCTTGAAAAGGTCTAACAATCTCTTTTGCCTCATGTTAAGCTCATTTTATGAGAATAGGCAATTGAGGCTCTTAAGATTTGTATATATTATAAATGTCTCATCATACAAATAATGTTGCCAAATTATTAGAGCAAAAACGATAACCGTAAGCTTGATATCATATGTCTGATATTTAGTCTCGTAGGTCATCAGCTGTCTAAACCCATATGTTATCACTTTTCTGTGCTACATAAGTACACAAGCCAATCCTCTTAGCAAAGTGTCATAATACACTTTTTCCACCCAACCTATTAGGAATGATCAAATATAGGTGCCGAAGTCAATCTCCACTTCAACTTCTAAAAGCTTACCTCATGCTCATTCGACTATTTAAACTTGGTATCTTTTTGGATCAACTTGGTTAATGATGTAGCGATACTAGAAAACTTTTCTACAAATCTACAGTAATGAATTATTAGTCTAAGGAAATTACGTACATTCGTTGGTGAAGTAAGCCTTGCCCAACCCGTCACTGTTTCGATCTTTGCTGGATCCGTCAATACTCCAGCTTCGGATATTATATGACATTTTTTTTTTCTTTTTTTATGTTAATGTTTTTTTTAAAAAAAAATTATTAAAATTGTATTACAGAATGCAACCTCCTTGAACCAAAATTCACATTTCCTGTATTTGCCGTGTAGCTGAGCTCTCTCAAATGTCTCCAATATTTTGCAAAGATGCTCCTCGTGTTTGGTATCATCCTTCGAATACACTACGATGTCGTTTATGAAAACCACTACGAACTAATCCGGAAAAGGTTTGAATAATTGGTTCATCACATCTATAAAAGCTACAGGTGTATTAGTTAGTTTGAACCGCATCATCACGAATCCATAGTGTTCATACCTTGATCTAAACGTAGTTTTTGCATTGTTTGCTTTCTTAATTCGCAGCTAATGATAACTTAACCTAAAATCAATCTTGGAAAATACCTGCACTCCAACACAATTGATTGAATAGGTCATCATTCATCGGAAGTAGATATTTATCTTGATCATCACCATGTTCAACTCCCGATAGTCGATACATAATCCCATGGATCCATTATTCTTCTTAACGAGTAGGATCAGTGCTTCCTACGGTAAAGTACTAGGCTGAGTGAAGCCTTAATTAAGCGACTCCTGCAGTTAAGTCTTTAACTTTTTCAGTTCAGCCACCGCCACATGATAAGGAGCATTAGAGATAGGTATTGTCCATGGAACTAATTCAATAGCAAAATAAACCTCACACTTCGATGCAAGTTCAGGTAGCTCCTCAGGAATCACATCGGTGAACTCCCGTGCTGTTGGGATACCCTTCAATTTGGCATTCTTCACTTCTGAAGCTGATATGATGGCTAGAAAGCATCTGCGTCCACTCTATAATAAATGTCATGCATTTCATGCCAACATCATAGGTAAATTATCCTTGCCACCAACACGTTCAAACTCAAACGATGGACGATTAGGCATAGCGAACTGAACAATATTTTCGGCACAACCGATACTGATGTAACACTTAGCCAACCGGCCCATGCCAAGAACAATATCAAATTCTAACTTATCACGTGGAATCAAGTCCACTGTAGACAATGATCTCACGACAAGCCATATAATTATCAAATATCACATTAATATCAATCGTCTTTGCCTATTAGAGTAAACATCACCAAAAGTAAAGTCTAGCAGCCATGAAATAGCCTCCAAGTGTGACACAAAATGCGTCGACACAATGGAATGTGTTGTACTGGAATCGGATAAGGCACGTGTGTGGAAATCAGAGATACAAATAATACCTTGCCCTACGATAGGGGAGTCTCGAGCCTTCTACTCAATCACGGCATACACTTGACCTCAAATGTGAGGCCTCTGCTATCCTAATCGACCAACAAACCTACGCTTTGGTGCATGGAAATCCCTAGCAAAGCAACCAAGCTTCCCACAATTGTCACATGAAAGTGGCTCCTATTGTCCCACCGGCGGTGCTGCAAGAGTGGAAACTGTAGAGGTAATTGGAGCCTGCACCACTGGCCTGCAATTCTTCACAATATAGCCAAACTTCATACTTGTGAAACACTGTCACTTCTCTCTGGATCCATTTGTCTTTCGTCGCTTGTTGGAACCATCCCGATTGCTTCGATGCCTATCATGTGTGGCACTACCTCCGAACCGAACCTGAGAAACTGACTGAATCTAACCCTTTTGATCATCGTTTGCTTGATCATTATGGCTGGCTCAAATATTGCACCATACTCAACAAGATTAAAGGGAATAAATTGTATCTGAATCTCTTCCGCTAGCCCCTCTTGAAATCATCTCATCTTTTGCTCCTCATTAGATATAAGATGGCTGCGATGTCCTCAGCTACAGTGCCAAGCTCCTGCTTGAGCATCATCTACCATTGATCCGCTTCTCCCATGGAATGCTGAATAGCCAAACGAACTTTGTCCATTGCTTGACATTATATCACCTCAAAAGTATCTAGTCGCGTCATACATGCCTTAGCAAGCATGGGGTCTGATAATCCAGCGAACTCTAGAATTCTCTGGTCTGTAAAATCCCACATAAGTCGATGTTCGTTGTCCCGTGTTCGTGAATCCTCACCAATATTAGGGATCATCACTGCTCTTGGTCCTATAACTTGAGCATTGATGGCCTGGTTCTCTAGGAGTGCCATCTCACGAAGTGCTTCGTGCACTTTAGCCATCCCCTCCGCATTATTGTAAGGAGCACTGATAGATCCCCCAGTATTTACACTCTGTTGTTCTGACATCCTGAAATAAAAATAAGAGCTTAGAATCAAGACCTTTAGACCTAGAATATTTCCAAAATATCCTATGTCCACAAATTAGTTAGCAAATCTTAATATTCATTGAATATTTTTAATTTCTAAATTTTTAAGCATTTTTCATAGAATTTTTTTTCCTGAAACTATGGCTATGGTGAGCCGACCTGGCCCAAACTTATCACATAGAAAACTCAAATCATGAATGATCTTTATTAATTACCACATATTGTCGAGAGTCCAACAAATCTGAATCCAAACATTAGGGTGTTAAATGTATAATTTAAGCAAGAAGTTCCCTTGGAATAGAGGTAATTAAAATTTGTGTTACAACTTAATATCTCGGCTGATTGTTTGTTGCGGAAATTGCATTGTAGAACTGACAAAAGCACATGGGATAGTTGGTGATCTGTCTTCAAGTTCTCCCTTAGCCCCTGACCTCCTAGTAGATAATTTGAGCGATTTGAGAAGTAAAAGTTTTCAGTTGTTATAAGTATTGTTTGGTTCATGGTTAATTTCGGGGATTGGCTTTTACTTGTCGAAAAGCATTATGTGTAACCATATTTGGGGATTAGTTTGAGACTTTACTGAGCTGGAAGGCTTGGTCTGTTGCACGACTTTGAAATGCTTGTGATTCGTATTGTGCGACCTTGGTCTTTAAATGATCTGGGGGACTAGAACTGAAAAACCAAGAATTGAAGGTTGCGCACTGTATCAAAATAGAAATACTCTCACCAGTGCAACCCACGATGTCCCACCACTGGTACCACCAGTTCTACCATTTCCGACTCACCGCCTTCCGCTAGTATTTTGCTCTTTCCTGATTGCCACCCAACTATCACCTCCACCGGTAGTATTCACCCTACCACCACCACTTCTCTCAGTTGCCACTCCTGATCTGTCCACCACGCTTCTGCCACCTTGCCCAACAGCAGCAATCCACTGCCACCTCCCCCAACTGTTTCCACAATGATCCGCCACCAGAACCCTCCTTCAATTTCCATCACGTCTAAACATTACTGCCGGTGCATCAACCAAACTGCCAATATTGCCTTTTGGCCACCCACCCACCAACCACCACTGCTACACTGCATATCTCAATCAAGAGGATCTGTTTTGGAGTACTTGTATGCTTCGTTCTCATTTCCGGTTCAAAACATCTGTGAAGCTGAAAGTTAAACTGTTTGATTCTGGGTATTACTCTCATTTCCATTTCCCATCCCACATGATTTAAATTCAGATTCGGCTTCCATTGACTTGGAATTATAAAGGTACATGGTTTAGTTGTAAAAGTTTGACTGTGAGGATTTTGGTAAACAAAGGTTTTTTAAAATAGTTAATTTTGTGAAGATTTCCGCGATGCATCTTGCAAAAAACAAACGTATTAGAAGCACCTAGATGATAACAGTTGATTTTGTTATTTATAACAATTACTTAAACCTTACTTGTTTCAGTTGCATTAGACAAAGTAGATTATAGATTTCCTCTCAGTTTTGATCTTTAAATTCATTCAAATAAGGAATGGGGAAAGAGGGAGTAGATCCAGTTTGCTCATGGTTTTGCGTTTTGTTACTGTTTGATTGCCTATGTTATCGGCAGTGTCATGGATTACCAATAAGCATAGAGCATATGCGTCATGGAAACAAAGAATGTTGTTATTGCCTGATTGCCTAGGTTACAGAGCATAAGTATCACGGCCTACCAATAAGCACATAGCATACGTGTCACGTAGACAGAAAATATTAGTACGTATATCTTAGTTGTGTAAAGATACATGTATACATAGACATGTACCTCATGTTCGAATGTTCTTAAATTGAGAGGAAAATAGTAGTTTTAGAATATCACTGAGACATATTTATAGAAATTTTTTTAGGAAAAGGAATCCTAGTCACCGATGGTGGAGGATAGAGAGGTCTTAGTAGCTGATTATGAATGTCATATTCATTTAGAAATACATAAGAATATTTAGTTATTGATCTGTGACTTTATAACAAATTAAGTGCTGCCTTAACTGATAAAGCAAAGAAATCAACCACATGTACAACACTAGAAATAATTTCTTAGTGATCCATTTCCATCGACATAATACAAAACAATTCCCATTTGTTCTTTTTTGGAACACATTAATAGACTAGCCAACTAATATTTCAAAATAAATTATCACTAAGGTCTTTAATAATATTAGCCACATGAATAATATCTTTTTAAATCCATAGAACAACCATTTACAACCTTTTGCATAGTTTCATGACCTTACTACATATGAAGTTGCATAAATTTAATGAATTTTTTTCTATTATTTAAATATTTATACTCATCGTGGCCACACAAAAGATATCCCCTAATATAGAAATCATCTTATACAATCTCCCATTGTATTTAATAGAATATGATACCTTTTCTTAGTCTACTCAAGCTGTTAATTTAAAGTCCTGACTTATAAATTAAAACCCAAAACAGAAATAGAAAAGTAAATTAACCTACATCTATAATCCTAAATGATTTATTTATTTATTTATTTTGTAAGAAAGGATACAAAAAGTTGTGCAAAATGCAAAATGATAGACGAAAAATGAATGAAAGTTAGTTTAGATACTTAGAAGACAGCTAATTTACAAAAATAAAACAATCATAGTAGCTAATAAATAATTTTGGTGGTGTCAATAGAATAATATCAGTGGAGTTATAACATATTTTAATTTAATTCTAACATATTTATCTTATTTTCTTTTTATTTATATATACATTTTTAATAGAGTCAATTGTCCCCTCTGTGTGAAAGGATGAACTCTACACCCGTATCAAAGAAAGGGAACTAGCAAAGTAGCCCGAGCCTTAATTGGTCCTGTGCTAGGACTAGATGGTTGGCACTTGATGAAGCCTAGACTAGACTTGGCTCGATTGAGAGGGCCTATGGGGTTCCTTAGTCATGCATCTCTTTTCCAAAGAGGCAAACCTGTTCCCTTATAAAAATTTGTTAGCCTAACCACAAGAGAGCATATTGCATCTCCATGTCCCTGTGGGGCACCTTATTTGAGGGGAGAAAGATTGACGACGGCGCCCTCCTCTGATATAATTGGCTACTTTTCCAAGTGGCAAAATAGGAGTCGGCTGAATCGATTTGAACCATCTAGCATGCCACCACCTTGCCTTTTCGTCTATAATCATTGTCCTTGGTTTGATTGAGCAATTGGGAGGTGGGCCATTACCTTTTTTTCTTGAAGCATGCTTTATTTGTATTTTTCAAGACTATTTTGTCATTTTTTTTACAATTTTGATATTAGTTAGTAGGTTCCTATGTAGAATTGACAAAACAAGCTTGTAAAGTGCAATGGTTGTTATCATTTTATATTGCAGGGTTCTTGTTGTTTCATATTCGAATTTTTCTTAGAAGTTCAATATCATGTTCTATTCGTTTTTAAAATTAATAACCTTGATACTAGAAATTTATATTTGATTTGAATAAATTTGGATGAACTATCAAACCTTTTGTCTGAATTTTACACACCATAAAGTAAATAAAAATTTCAAAGGAATTAAGATTCATTTTTAAATATATTTTTCGATACTCAAACTAATAAATTTTTCAAAGATTCAAAACGTGGAAGAGACTAAGGGGATGAAATAATGGGAGAGAAATGGAGGATTTGACTTCATATTTTGTGGAAGAATAAGTTGGAGTGCAGTGCTCTATTTCAATTTTTTTTAAAAAAAATCTAACATCATGTTTAGAAAAAGTGAAATATATTTATAATCATGTTACTAGTTGATAGTGACTTCCTAAAGAGAAGCAATGGTTATAATCTAAATAGTTAGGTAAATTGGAAACTGATTAGTTCAACCGCCATTATATACATTTTGATTGTAGAATTGACCAGAAGCAATTAACGTCTAAAAGTTAAACTGTTAATGTTGAGTAATTGATGTTGGCTAGTTTAGATATTCTCATTTAAATTAATTGTAGAGTATACAAATCATTCAGTCAAGTGAACTACTCAATTTAATTAACCACTCGATTCGATATTTAGATATATAACTATTCAAACATATAGTTTGGTCCAGTTTGTATTTTGTTTAATAACCACTCAGCTGCCCATCAGATTTAGATTTATTATTACTAGTGTTGGGTTAAATCTGGACACTGTGTTATTTGGATTTTGGCCTACTAGAATGAATGATATTTTCTCCTTCTTGAGTTTATCAACCATACACCTGCTGAGCTGATAGGTTAGATCAGTTTAATTAATCTCGTACCTAACACTAGCATTTTCACTTAGATGTTGAATTCAAACTCTAATGATACCTAAAAGAAGGATCAAATCAGTCCGACCCTTGAACTATTCAACCATTCTTTTCCAAGGGACTCAAAGCCAGTGAGTAATTATAATTGATTGGTTACATCACTCACATTTTGCTACCTTGTGGTTTTGGTTGAGATTTCTTGATTGTTGATTGCATACTTTTGCTTTAAAATGTTTCATTTTTTGACTCATTTTTTATTTTATTTTTAAAAGACTTGATCTCTCGATCTATCATTTTCATCTGATTTTCATACCTTAGCAACTAATAGGGTCACTTAAATCTTTTAAGCCTTTCCTTACTTTGTAGATATTTTATTCCGCGTAGGAGAGATGATCCAGGTGCTATGTACTTCACCGAGTACCAATGATGAATCCCATCTTGGTTTACTTCCTTTGAAGATAGAATTGTATTGGTTTTCTTCTTTTAGAAGAATCTCCGACTGGACTAGTTTTCTATTTGAAAGAGAAACTTTATGTCTTTGGGTGCAATTTGGAACTTACATCTATCTTTTATGGGATAAGATTATGGGCCAATATGCACCTACCATGTGCATCTAATTACTTATTATCAGTTTATGGGAGTCACCTAGTTGAGTTTTGCTCTTATTCTCTCTCCATTCAAATGAGTTACCATTGGAGCGTGGTAGGATGATTCTTTTGTTATTGATGATGATCGTCACCTTGAAATCTTTTTCTTTTTTACAAGTTGATTGGTTTAATATTTTTATTTTAAAATATATTTTGTACAACTTGATCACCTAGAATAAATAAAAAAACTAATCCTTATTATCTTTATGTTCAAATGAAATTTTTTATATTTTCTTTTTGCTCTTGGAATTGTGTGCATTCATGTGAAAACATAAAATCACCAAAAGTTTTGATTAATTAAAAAATCTAGATGGAGTGTTCTTGACTGTTGGTCTTAAAGCCTGAGAGTATATCAAGTAATAACCCAATAACTGAGTTTTTATTTTGATAAAATTTGACAATTAAGCCTTTTAATAAACTAAAACCCTCAATAAAAACCAAAACAAAATTTAGGAGCTCAATCAGTTCATCTTTTTTGGACTAGTTGGCTTTTCATTTTATTGCATTTAAATAGCTAGTTGAACAGTAATTAGGATGACGTCAAAGACATAGTGGCTTTTGTAACTAAGCTAACTTGTTAATAGAGCATTTAATATTGCATCAGACAACGCCATTCTATTTGAGATATATGGCACATTGTTTGGTATTCCATTTTACCGTCCGTCAATACATAGCATTTTTTATTGTAAATGGAGAGTGAAATGTTACCCAAACATATGAGGTTTTAGAGAAAGATGTGTTGTTTGGATTAATGTTTTTGCTTAAGCACATTATTTTCAAATATTAACTTTTTTTTTAAATTTTCTCTAGCACTTTCCTTTCTTCCCTTTAAATTCAAGTTGAAACCCCTCATTGGCTCTACGCTTTCTTGAAACAAAATTTCTAAAACCTAAATCTTTAGAGTTCCATAATCTTATTTCTTGTTGTAATCAACGGCTCCGCATA
This sequence comes from Nepenthes mirabilis, assembly GCA_025585075.1. Lineage (NCBI taxonomy): Eukaryota > Viridiplantae > Streptophyta > Magnoliopsida > Caryophyllales > Nepenthaceae > Nepenthes > Nepenthes mirabilis. The sequence continues at coordinate 16,377 of JAODPA010083434.1, read as the reverse complement.
GAATTGGAGGCTCGTTTCTTTGGAATGTTGATATTATTTCGTCTTAGTCACTAACCAACATATTAAATATCAATAATAGGTGTGACATTCTAATTGTCATTCAATATGTTATTCCCTAGTTGGATGAGAATACATCATGTCCTTGTGATGGCTCTATCACCATCTATGAAGTACACTTAAATAGTAGATTCTACATCTTAAAAGCCAGGAATTCATGGAGACTATAGAGGCCTTGAAGGTTTCTATTGTTTGGCTTCATCCAAATATCATTTACTACTTGATGGTATTGTGTGTCTTTTTCAATGTCATGAGCTCACCATGGATACCAAGATAGTAAAAATTAATTTTCAATTTAATCAAGAAAATAATTGAATTACTTTGACTCCTCAAAAGGAATATAAAATAAGTAGAAGAAATCTTGACTCTATGAATAATTGAAAGGGTAGGTTCTTCTACTTTAAAATCTCAACCAACTGATGCTATCAAAGAACTGCACTGACATGAATTCAACCTACTCTTTTTCAACTGGCAAAATACGATTTTTTGTACTAAGCCTCGTGCAGACCTCATGAAACAATATGACACTAAGCTGCATGAGACTAGCAGCTTTCTCACCGCCACTGCCTTGAATGCAGTGAAATGGTATACTATTATTACTGGTGAAATAGTTATTGATTTGCCTTCTTAATCTTTAAAAAGGAGGAGAGGAATTGTAATCGGGACAACCCCTTGGGTTTACCTTGACGTCGGTCGCTCAAGTAACCGTCTGGTAACTTCTTCAACTACTTTTTTTATTGATAAAATATCAAGGGAAGTTGACGCTATTTTACAGTGTATGGCTAAATTGAAAGCAGAGGTGAAAACCATAGAAGCGATCAAATCTTGGACTCTAGCCCTCATTTCTTCCCCCGTGAGATTCTTAGAAGGAATGCCCGTTTTGCTTAACAATGAGAGGATCCCATTCATTGTGTTTGATGAAGTGTATGACTCATCATATTACTCCATAGGCAGGAGTGTGTTGATCGTTGCTTCTCCCATCATTATAGAGTATGAGATTCCCATTATTCTTGGCACCCCTTTCTTGGTCGATCTAGTGACTTAGACACCAATCATTCGCGCCATCTCTTTAGAAGTAGAAGGTGTCATGGGTGACATCTGCATCATAAGGGATATTGAGATCCATTTGGTATCTCTTTCTCTAGGTAGCATGGTGGTTGAGATTCCACGAGGACCTCTAAGTTTTGATACCTTCATATTTTAGCCTATCTTACCATTCCTTTGTTGGAGGCTTTCATCCTCTTTGGGTCCTAGCTTTGATGGGCATTCGTTTGACCTCATCATAGGAGAGGATTTTCCCACCCGCGTTGTATATTTTTATGCTTAGATTTAATTTGGTTACTACTTTCTTGATTATTACTAATATACCCTTTGGTAGCATTTAGTGCTAGCAAACCAGGTTAGGCAAAAGTTCATTTTTGTTTTCTGAATCAAGAAGTTGTGCACCTATCAAAGCCATCCATTCACCTGAGGATTGTTAGGGCCTTAGAGTGTAGAGTTGTGATTGCCAAGGCCAAGATGTCAGACTGTGAGTATATATTGATCCACCTAGAGAAAGAATCAGCCAAGTGGAAAAGCAAAGCTCAAAAGTCAAAAAACTCGAAATGACTTGCCTGAAGACCGAGTTGTTGCTCAAGAAGAAAGAGCCAATTTCTTTGATAACAAAGTTATTGAGGCAAACCACCGCGTTTTCGAGGTTGAACCCATTGCTAAGGAATGACTAGATAACTGTTTACAATTTAAGCATATTGTTGAGGGACGATCGACAGATTGCTTACAATTTGAGAAAAAACTAAGGATAAGTATTCACTCAAAGGATCTTGGTCCTTTAATGGATGATTGGTTTGATGAAGGTATCAATTTTTGTAGGAAGATATCTTCTCCTGTGGCTTCTGATATTCGTTTTAGCTACTTGGATTCAAAAAACTTTAGAACTATTTTGACTTTGAAAGTTGAAAACATTAATGCTCAATCAGATCCTCAAGTTTCACCCTTGAATATCAAGTGTTAGCTATAAGGATACATTGTTACTTCTCCCAACCCTTAATTTATGACACGACTTCATAGCATTGTGACAGAGAATGCAAGTTGTACACCTTAGTGAATGCTTATTGAATTATTCAAATTATTATTTCACCAGAAATGATTCTCTTATATGAATATAGGATGTGGGGTTTAGCCCCTGAACAACTAAATTTTGGATTATTGATTATATGATTGTTGAAATTATTCCCAACTAAGTCATTGGACGATCATTATTGGTGAGAAAAGACCCCAATTTTTGACCGTATGACTGATCTTGTATGTCCCATAGAAAATCCATCGTCAATTACATGTATGTAGTGTCTAAGGGATTTAATTGACTAGATGACTATATTGATAATCGAGTCTCCAAGGACCTCAACCCCCTGATAGTTGAGCTATGAAAAGGATATCGAATACTTTGATCTTAAATCCTTCAATCTTATTATATTTTCAGTGTATGACCATGTTTAGGGTTGTATGATTTCCTTGAACCTACACCTTGATTGCTCACTAGGATCGGTGCGTTTTTACAAATAAGATATTAAAACCAACTATTTGACTCAAAATCATAAATAACCAAATTAATATACATGTAACAATTTATAAATGCATACATACAGACAAACTTAGACCAAAATTACTTTTATTCATAAATGGTCAGAACATTTACATCATTCAAACAAAATATAGTGAGGGGTAAGACATACCATAAACTAATAGCTTTGCTATTTTATTGGTTCTATTTTTTTTTATAAGAAGGGTGTTCCAAGGTCTTGGAACGATCTTTCTATTCTGAGTATATATCTTATACACCCTATTTTAAAATATTACAAATACTAAGAATGGCCATTTGAAAATTGAAAATAACTTATTCCTACTTATAAACTTTTTAGTTGCTTCAATATTCCTTAACACCAAGTTGTCAATTTCGAATGGTCATGCCTCCACATTGCAATTGCAAAATCTGGCAATCATTTATTGGTAAGCGATCACCCAGATGTAAGACATTTTTTTGGTTTTCTTTAGGAGATCCAAATTATGTTTAAAGAGCTGAAATGTTAATTTGGAGCAAAATTTCTACCTGATAGCATTGTAAACCTATTTTCAGTTGGATCATTGCTTTTGTTCCATAGCATAAGTCAGGGATAACTCTTGAGTAGGTTCTCTAAGAATCGTCCCGCATGCCTAGAGCATAGAAGGGAGTTTGTCTACCTAAACACTTTCGTCCTTGTCTAACTAATCCTCAAGCCATCAAAGATCATCTAGTCACTCACATCTACTTGCCTATTTATTTGTGGGTATGAGATTGATGAGTGAACCAATCAAATACCCAAACCTTTATAGTATTTTATGAACCTTTTATAAACATTGAACCCAAAGATCAGTAATTATAATCTTCAGTATCCTAAATCTATAGATAATGTTTTAGCGTATGAATTTTGTAGCATTTTGTGCTTTAATTTTTGCCGATGGAGATGCTTTTACTCACTATGTAAAATAATTAATAAAGACAATAATAAATTTTTATTGGCCAATCATCAAAGAAAAGGATCCTTCTATGTCTAACCCTCATCGCACAAATGGCTAGAGGGTTCGTGAGACTTGGAGCTCTGTGTGCAATTACTTGGAATACTGCTATGGATCTAAGAGATGTTACATTTTTTAACAAATTATATAACATTCTTCTTCATGGTTCTCCAATAATGTTGCCTTATAACTTTGAAATACAAGTTTTTTTTCATTATGTGTGCTCAAATCCGTAATTTATGATAATCACAATTAATTAAATTAATAAAATTAAAATTGAGATTAAAATAAAATAAAATTGGATCAAAAGTCAAACTTGGATATGCTTGAACCAAGAGGAAGGACGTCTGATTGGTACCGACCAGCGTCTAAGCGCCAAACACCATGAGCTAGCGCCTGACATGTATCTAAGAAGAAGCTCAAGTGCTAACAACTTGTGAGCTCTACACCTGAGGCATACTTGAGCTATTGGCACACCTGAGCAAAACACCATGAGGCAGCTATCCGGTAGCATAGTGCCTAACACGCATCCAAATGGCATCAGGGCGCCACTTAGTATATATAGGACCCTCTAGGTGAAAATCTATCATTTTTTAAAAAATTTTGAAAGAGAAGAGAGAAGTAGGTGAGGAGAAAAGATGAAGAGAGAAAGCTAAATAACTCCAAATTAGGGGGACCAAAACTTGAATTTTCGTGAATTGGAGTTACGGTTAGTACATTCTAAGTTTTTCTTTTATTTTGCTATTTCTTGTTAAATATTTTAAACAATTCTTATTTCATTACTTATGTATGTTCTGATTTTTAAAGTTATAATGATATTGTTTAACATACATGTATATTTTTTTTTTTATTTTGTTGGAAAAATATACGAAATTCATATCTAAACTCAAGTACATATTATTATTTAGGTGAAATTTGCAATATGTTTTCATGCATGAATTGAATTTGAAGTATAATGATCCTGCATTTTTGAATTTTATTTATACGAGTTTTAATTATATTCAGTAAGCTCTTGCATGCACTAAAATTCAACTAGAATTTTCTAAAACTTTACATAATTATTCAGCATAAATGTCCATAAACTGAATTTCTGCACTCTTATTGAAATTGCTGCATTGTTTGTCAAATCCCTTTGCAATATTTTGATGAAAATTGTTCTACATGTCACTTTATAGAATTATACTCTGCTTGTTTCCATATTTATGAAATTTCCCGTATGCTGAAATTTTTTACACTTGGTTGATAATTCATCATTTCTTGATTTTAAAACTATCATGGTTAAGTTACCACAAAATGTTTAAGTATAAAGTGACAAAATTTTACAAAAAATTTTACAATTATATCAAGAATTATGGATACTTTCTTCAACAGTAAAAAAATTATGAATTAAGAAGAAAGTATAGAGTTTTTCTAAGAATTGGATTGGGCCAAGGTTAAATTTTAGTGGATAGTATATTATACTATACCTTCATATGTTATAGTGGTATATTAATATTCGAACCTATCATCCATAGGTATGAAGCCCCTGTCTATAGGGTGATATTTAATTGGCTCATCTATGGTATTGAATAGTAACGTATGAACTTTGATTGTGTGGGAGTATATACAATCCGAATTTTAATTATCTACTCTTTTATTGGGTAAGACTTCCTGGCCCTAATCCCTAAGAAAAATTAGATGTAAGTATGATTTGATAATATAAATTAAGAACATAACGAGATAAATTTAAAAATTTCGTATAAGCTAATTTATGTAATAGTTATAGAATTTCATTATATATCATTAAAATCTGATGTATTGATTTTTTTCAATATGTTTTTAATGCAAAAATATATATTTCATTATTAAGTTATATGCCTTATTGAGTTTTTTAACTCACTCCTTACTATTTTTATTAACCTTTTCAAATGGGAGACTCCAATGTATGTAAGATGATCATGAATGAAGAATTATTTTTGTGTTGAAGAATTTAGAATTTGAAGTTTAGTTAATCAGATCTTGTTTTATAATTTTGGACAATAGTTAACGTGTTAAATATTGTGTTTTAGTTGATCAATTAGTTTTAGATGGAAATATTTGATATTTAGGTTATTTAGATTTTAATATTTCAACTTCCGGACAGCTTTCAAATATTTAATACGTTGTATCGATTTTTTGAACAGTTTTAAAACATTAATGTACGTGGTTTTGGATAGCAAGTTGTATTTGGTAGGTTATATGTCGGTCATTACGATATTTTATTTGTGGTGCATGGATATAAATGCAGACCGTCCAGCAATATAGGTTATTGCAGTTATGATTATTTCATAATGTGGATTGTATAAGAATAGGCTTATGGTTTATTCTTTTGCAAATTATTTTGATATATACTTTGATTATATATTAGACAAACATCACTCTTTACGTAAAATTCGATGTTGCGGTTTGATCAATGTTGGTACTACATGAGACGTGGCATATATTTTGGATATTGTGTATGATATTATATTTAATTAATGTGATCAATCGAGATATTGATGTGAAATTCACGTTCGAAAGTTATTTAGACAATAAATTGGTTAATTAATAATAATTGATTAAAAGTAAATTTCAGGATCAGGATTTGAAATGTGTCATTATGATCCTTCCTCTCAAATGGACTGCCGACCGAAATCCATGGTGTATCATAGATTTCATCGTGTTGGGCTCTCTCTCTCCATTGTACTCAAATACTTGAATAGTGAAATTATTTTCGGACTCAAAGTCTCATGATTTTTTTCTCTCATTTAGAAGTGGACTTTTTACGTGAAACTCCACATGTCACTGTCTCTTTCTCTTCCTTCTACTCATACTCCATATTGGTGTTACTCTGCTTTCGGGTCCTTGTCCATATTAAAATTAGGATCCGAGGATGCAACATTTGGAATCATCTATAAGCAACAACAAAAAGTCATTTTAACACATCTTCTGAGAAACTAAAAACTGAAAGAATGGTGAGCACAAGAGGACAAACTAGTGTCCCAGTGAGTGAGGCCACTTCCTGTGGCAATGGGGATAGAAGAACATCCTAACCTCTATGTCCAAGCGCTGGCAGTGATAATGGACGGCGTAACCAAGGCTGTCCAAATACTTTGTTTGAAAATGGATGAGCAGCCAAAGGGGACGCCCTCTAAGGTTTTCCAGACCGTGAGTCCCAAAAAAAGTGCAAGGGGAAGAAGCACCCCACGAGGCAAGTAGGCCAGCATGAGGATTCGATGATACAAGTTGCCTCGAGTAGCAGAGTTCCACAACGACTTGAAGGTCGCTTGGGTCCTCGGGTTCAAGAAGAGAGCCCAGAGAGGAGAAATCCTTGCTCTTTATGGGAGCACCCCATACAAAAGGTGCCTCTTCGTGACGAGATTCCTCCTAGGGGTAGAAGCCTGCTAGAGTCCCAGGCTACCCAAGACTCCTACGAGTTTAGGAACTACCTCAACAAGAGAAAAATGATGGCTCCACTCATGTGGAGGACAAGCTAGAGAAGGTCTTTCAGTGAGTCTTTGGCGAAGACAATGGCGGAGGAGCCGCAGACTTGCGTTTATCTCTGTTTACAATGGAGATCCAGACAAGGCTACTCCCCCCAAAGTTTAAGATGCCAAACCTCGACGTGTACGATGGAAGCACTGATTCAATGGATCATCTCGACCACTTCCGTAAACATCTGAACTTCTAGGGTTTGGATGAGGTGGCAATGTATCAGTGCTTTCCGTTGACACTAAAAGAGATGCGAGGACATAGTTTTATGGACAGCCTGTAAATTCCTTTCGATCATTTAGCGAGTTGGCAAGCAATTTCCTATCGCAGTTTTCCTCTAGTAAGAGGATTGAGAAGTAACTCTGGCACCTTAGCTGCGTGAAGTAAGGAATCAAGGAAAGTTTAAGAGGGTTTTTGGCCTAATTCATTGCAAAAGCCCAACAGATCCCAAAGTTGGCGAATAAGGAGAAGCTGAACGCCTTCCTATCCGTGCTGGAAGGAGGAGCTTTCTCCAAATACCTCATCCACAAAGGGCCCTAGACCTTCACAGAGGTGAGGCCTTGGCATGAGCGTACATAGCAGTTAAAGAAGCTAATGACGCAAAAAGGCCCGTCAAGGTGGAAAGCTTCCCCCGAAAGACAGTAGAGGGGAAAGAAAATACGAAGATTGACAAGGCTCCCGGGTGCCCAAGAAGCAGTAAAGGTCCAGGAAGACCGTTCATAGGAAGTACAGACCCTTAAATCTGACTCCATTGAACGACTCGTGTACCAGCATCCTGATACAAATTCGGAATTAGAAATTCTTGAAGAAGCCTGAAGGTGGTGACCAGTACAAATACTGTCACTACCATCGCTGCAAAGGACACAGTATCGAGAACTATAGGATGCTGCAAAAGGAGATAGATGTCATCAAAAGAGGTCAGCTCAACCATTTTCTACAAAAATCTGGATAAGCTTTCGAAACAATAGAAGATGATGAGGCTGACCATCTAAGGAATCGAGTGGTCGCGGGAGTCGTCAACATAATATCAACCCGTCCGGTCGGAAGAGGCATCCAGGAAAACCCAGCAGCACAACAGAACAAGCCTAAAGTAGAATATAGGAATAAGATCATTAATTTTAGTAACGAAGATATGGCTCATGTAGCATCTCCCTATTCTAACTCTCTGGTTGTAACCACACTCGTTTCTGATGAAATATTAGACTACCAGATAAAATGAGTGTTCATTGATAATGAAAATTTTAAGAATTTATTTTACCTTGATGCCTTTTTAAAATTAGAACTCAATAGAAGCTAGATGACGGCTACCGAATGACCTATCTAAGGATTGGACAATGAGCCAGTACTAGTACAAAGAGTCATCCATCTTGAGATCATGGACCTATCCAAGGATAGCAATCAAGACCCTTTCCTTCTTGGTAGTAGACCTCCCATTGATCTATAACACTATCCCCGGATGCCCTTACCTAACTACCTTCGAAGCCGTAACCTTAATCCCGCATTTAAAAATAAAATTTCCTACGCTGTACGAGATTAGGAAAGCCCTCGAAGATCAAATTGCTGGATGGACATGCTATCTGTCTCAAATCACACAGACATATCTTCCTCAACCCATTGAAGACCTGGACTTCCGTGACGAAACGACGCTGAAGCAGGTCGAGTCTAGAGATGCAATCGATCGAGTCCCCTTAGATCCCAGAGATCCTGAGAAAACCGTCTAGATAAAAAGTTCACTACCTTAGCCTTTCCGGGACCAACTCATTAGTTTCTTACAAAAAAATTCAAATGTCTTTGCGTGGATACCGAGTGACATGCCGAGGATACCGACTGGAGTAATGATCCATAAATTGGGCCTAGATTCCAATCATAAACCCATCCGACAAAAGAGAAGAAATTATTCTGTGAAAAAGTTGGTGGCTGTCCAGGAAGAAGAAAAGAAACTCCTAGATGTCAGATTTATACGGGAGGTGCAATATCCATATTGGTTATCCAACGCCATGATGGTCAAGAAGAATAATGAAAAGTGGAGGATGTGCATGGACTTTACAGACGTTAATAAAGCATACCCAAAGGACAGCTTCCCACTTTTAATAATCGATACACTTATAGACTCGATGTTTGGATATGAACTTCTAAACTTTATGGACGCATACTTGGGTTACGACTAAATGAGGATGAGCCCTAACGATGAGGAGTATGCATCATTCATGACAGACCAAGGAAAGTACTGTTATAAAATCATGCCCTTCGACCTCAAAAACGCTGGTGCCACTTACCAGAGGCTCGTAAATAAAATATTCAAAAGTCAGATCGGAAGGAACATGGAGGTCTATATGGACGACATACTCATCAAAAGCAGAATAACAGACCACCACATCCAAGATCTGGACGAGACCTTCAGTGTCTTAATGACTCACCAGATAAAGCTCAATCTAACCAAGTGTACATTCGGAGTGATATCAGGGAAGTTCTTGGGTAACATTATTTCATGTCGGGGAATCAAGGCAAACCTGAAAAAGATCAAAGTCATCCTTGACATGAAGTCTTCTCGGACTATGAAGGAGGTCCAGAAACTCACCGGGAGGTTGGTAGCACTATCTCACTTCTTGGTTAAGTCGGTCGAGAAGTATCTACCGTTTTTTAAGGCCATGAGAGGGACAAAAACTCACGGTTTTCAATAGACGGATGACTGCGAAGAAGCCTTCTAAGGACTCAAGGGGTAACTTTCAAACCCCCCTCTATTGACTTCTCTCCAACTAGGCGATGAGTTGTACTTATTCCTTGTTGTGTTCGAAACAGCCTTGAGCTCAGCCTTGATTCAGCAACAGTGCGACAAGCAATAGCCTGTGTACTACATTAGCAAGATCCTGACTGACGCTGAGACAAGGTACTCTTATGTGGAGAAGATGGTTCTAGCGCTCCTATATTCCTCTCAGAAACCGATACCATATTTCTAAACACATAAAGTGATCGTCTTAACCGACCATCCCTTGAGAGCGATTCTATAAAAGCCAGAAACATTGGGATGTTTGGTGAAGTGATCCATTGAGTTGAGAGAGTTTGACATAGAGTTTTGCTCAATTCTGGCCCTAAAAGGCCAGGCCTTGGCAAACTTTATTCTCGAAATCACAACCCCAACTCTTGAGGCCTCGGACACTTGCGATATTAAAGAATCACATAGCCCAACAGTTTGGACTCTATATATGGACGACTCTTCTATGAATGATGGTTGTGGAGCTGACGTTGTACTGAGGACGCCCGAAGGATCAAAGATAAAGTACTCGATGGTCCTCAGGTTTCAAACTACCAACAACGCTGTAAAGCACAAAGCCTTACTTTTGGGACTACAGTTAGCAAAGGGGTGCTCGGCCAAGGATCTGGTTGTCTACAGTGATTTCGAGTTAGTTGTTAATTTGGTCCGAGGAAACTTTGAAGAAAACAGCCTACAACTGTCCAAATACTTCTCAAAAGTCCGCGGACTAGTCTCGACTTTTGAGAATGTAGAAATTGTCCACATCCCACAAGAAGAAAACAAAAATGTCAACCAATTCGTGAAAGCAGCAGCTTTGAAAGACCTAGAGCAATATACCCGAAAAATACGCGAGGTCCTTGACCAACCGAGTGTGGAAGATTCTGACCTAGATGTGATGTAGGTATCCGACGCCAATAATTAGATAACCCCCTATTTAAGGTATTTGTCTGACGGGACATTACCTGAAGACGCTGAGGAAGCCAAGAATGTGAAGAAAATGGTAGGGTAGTACAATATCATGGACAACCGATTGTATAGATGAGAATTCTTTGCCCCTATCTACGGTGCCTCACTCTTGAAAAGGCAGGCTATGCTATGGAGAAGTGCACATTGGAATTTGTAAATCTCACATTAGAGGCAAGGACCTCGCCTTCAAACTAATGAGGTAGGGATACTACTGGCCAACCATAAAGTACGACGTCATGGACTTCGTACGAAAATACAAAAACTGCCAAGTCTACGGTAACCTTACTCACCAGCCGCATATAGAACTCAAAGCTCTATAGTCACCGTGGCCATCTACATAATGGGGGTTGGACATACTTTAGCTACTACCAATGGCGTCCGGACAGAGAAAATTCTTGATCGTCGGAATTGACTACTTCACCAAATGGGTTGAGGCCATACCATTAGCTCGCATATTGAGCAGAATGCGACAGATTTCGTCAGACAGAATATCGTGTGCAGGTTTGGGATCCCACAATACATTGTGACTAATAATGATACCCAATTCTTTGAAAAGAGGTTCACCAAATACTGTACCAACATAAAAATAAGGCTAATGTATACATCAGTCACGTACCCACAGTGTAATGGACAAATGGAGGTCACAAACCGCACAATACTGCATGGACTAAAGATGAAGTTGGAGCATGTTTGGGGATCATAGGTCAACGAGTTGCCATTTGTGCTATGGTCGTACAGGACAACACCAAGGGAGTCAACATGCGAAATTTCCTTCAGCCTATGTTATGGGGTCGAGGCAATCATGCCAGTGGAAATTAGGCTGCCCAACCTTCGAGTGGAGAGCTTCAATCCACAAAATAATGAACAGAGACTCTAAGAGAATATTGACCTGCTTGAGGAGGTCTAAGAAGTAGCAAGGCTGTGCACAACGGCGTACTAGTAGAGAGTCGCCCAATATTACAATAAGAGGGTGAAAGCGCGTTGGTTCAAAGTAAGAGACTTAGTGTTGATAAGTATTGAGGCCACCGACAAAAATGCTCGTTAAAACAAGCTCTCCCCAAATTGGGAGAGACCGTTCCTGGTCTTAGCCATCTTCAGCAATGGGGCCTATAAGTTATGCACCCAGAAGAGAAGGCTAGTCCCTCATATGTGGAACGCAACTCACCTCAAGAAATATTACCAGTAAATATATATAACACATAGGTATAGTCGATTACACACATCGTTTGATATGCTTGTAACATATTTTATTAATGAAGTAAAGTTCTTATTTGCTTAACTATTTTGCATTCATTCCGAGTATTTGCATATCATCTCTTCAATCTATAAGACTTAGGTTACCCCTAAATCAAGGGAAAAGATTCCTTCTGCTTGCCCTAAAACTCAGCCAAGTACGAGCGGCCTATTAAAAAGTCGTACTCAAAAACTCGGCCAAATCTGAGCGGCCCATTAAGAGGTCGTGCTCAAAAAATTGGCCAAGTCCAAGCGGCCCATTAAGTGGTCGTACTCAAAAACTCGACCAAGTCCAACCTGCCTATTAGGAGGTCATACTCAAAAACTTGGCAACGACGCCAAGCAGCCCACAAGAGACTAAATTTTAAAACTTACGGGGCTTAAAAAACAGTAAGCATGTAAAGACCCTAGAGGTAACATCTTCAGCCAATAGTGGTCAAAAGGTTCAGACGCATGGCTCATAAAAGAAGATTTTTTCTATGGGCATAAGTCCAACAAAGAACCAAATATAAAAGCGATCTAAGTAAAAGTAAAAGAGATTGCACTATAAAGAAAAATCTGGATTTCATTCATATATGTATATTATGTACAACACGAATATGCAGCAAAGGAAAATATACAAAATTATCTCGAAGCCCCTAGCTGGTCCAATGATCCTAACTACCTAGAAGGTTCAGGCTAGCTAGAGGGCCCTAGCTGGGAAGGGTCAGGAATCCTACTTTGCATTGGGAGGCCGACGAGGTCATTCTTGTGTTGAGCACTGACATTCCTTGGATTGAACACACTAAAATCTTCATGATGCGGTAGCACATCTTAATGGTGTCCCTATACTTGCGTTCCAAAGCCGGTCCGATGTCCTCGAGCTTCAGCGAAATCATGAGCTCCCCCTCCAACTAGAGATTCCTGTCTCGGAGAGAGGCATTCAATTGCTCCTGAGCCCTCAGAGACTCGACAATGGAGGAGTGCAATTGCTCTCCGACCCTCAGCGAATTCTTAAGAGAAGAAATTCTGCTCTTGGCTTCGGCAAGCTCGAGCTCAAGACTTTTGGCTCGTTCCTCTAAGGCCATAAGAGTCTCCAACTTAGCGTAGGTCTGGGCGGCATCACTAATAATCAGACCAAGATTGTCAGCTAGCTCATGAAGCCGCAAAAAAAATATGTGTGTCATTAACGCACAGAAAGAAATGAACGAAAGCCTGAAAGAGAGTAGAGGAACACCTTCGAGATAAGAGAGCTCCTAGTTGAACTCTCCCCTCAGGGGGCCTCGGACTCAGCTGGCCCAATTGCAGCTGCCTCCTGCAACACAGAAACCTCAGCCTTAGCCTCGGTCACAGGGATAACTTCAAGAAGACCAAGGGCAGGGGGCTCGGCCGCTATAAGATGGTCTACAACCCTAGTCTCCACTTCCACAATGTGTGAAGTCCCGATGACGTCCTCGACCAGGGCTTCATCATGGACCTTGGGCGAGAGATAAATTGGACTGAAGACTTAGATGGCAAGGCAATGGAGCACAACAGTCTCGCCAGTGGGCAACTCCACGGTCAAGCATTCCTCGCCCTTAGCAGTCTCAACAATCATCATCGGAGTCATCATCACTACTTTCTCAGCTTAAGTCACCTCAATCTCCTCCTCTACCTGACCCTCGATAATGTCCTCGGATGGGTTTTCAATCCAATTCGAGGCCTATTCAGTGAAAACGGTGAGAATATCAGGCACGGGCCTATAAAGAGTAGGAGGGGTAACAGAAGGTTTTGTGGACAGGCCTACGACCTCAAAGGGCTGCTCCACAGGCTCCACAATAATTGATGGCCCGATGCCTTCAACTCCTCAGACGGGCCCCTTCTTCCTTATTAGCCGCTTAATAAGAGCTGAGCCATTATCGACAGAGGAAGGATACTCAATGATCACTGTGGGATGCTCCAAAGTCTCCATCCGGCGGCTCTTCTTTGTCCACCCGAACGGCTCCTCAATCCTCAGAACTCTGCTCTTCTTCTTCTTCTTCTTCTTTTCCGAGGGAGCAGAAAGGGTGCCACAGTCCTCAGATTAGGGCTCCCACTTGGCCTTCTCCATAGACTCAGAGCTTACCACGTATTCTTTTTTTTCTCATTAAAAGAACCAAGGTTGGCCAGCAGTAAGTCCATAAAGTCTTTCACAGCAACCCTTTCCTTGGGCATCATGTCCTTGCAAAACTTAGACTCCACATTGCTCCACTCATTGGGGATACCCCAATTCTCACGCACGCCAAGAAAAAAGAATTTGTCCTTCCACCGCTTAGTGGAATTAGGGTTTCCACCGTTGATGGCAAGGAATTTAGGACAAGGAGTGATTACGATCCAATCCTACCCGTGGCTAAATCTCATAATGGCCTTTAAGGCCACATCATTAAAGATTTTATGGTGGCAATGAGTGAAGACATAAAGTAAGACTAGATACCTAACGACGTTAGGTTAAAGTTTGGCCACAGGGACTTTGTGGTCCCTCATCAACTTGAAAAGCTCCAAGGGCATAGGATATCAATGACGACCTTTAAGGTGAATTTCGTAAACAGTAATAAAACCGTTAGGAGGACTGCAAGCACTCTCATAAGCGTCAAGAACCACCATGCCTATCGAACTTAGATTCCTAAACCGTGCTCGAATGGCTTCAAAATTAGCCAGAGTCAGTGAGGAAGTAAAGTCTTTCACTCCTGGAACCATTAAAAATGTCTAAGAAATCGAAGGAGGAAGAAATCGCCAAAGAAGCGTGGAAGTCGCAGAGAAATTTTGAACTCTTGAAAATTTTGAAGGCACGAATGAGAATGGCAAAGAAAGGGAAGACTTAAATGGCCAATAAAATTCAAAAGGCGTGCGTCATTAAATGCCCTACCACACGTCAATTCCCCACAGGAAGATGGCAATTCCCTGCGCGTCATTCCGCGGACTTGAAGGAGGCCAAAGCGTTCATCAAGGACGCGGACTTTGAGAAGTCTCCAATGGCACAAGCGCAGGAAGGAAGCTCAGGACGACCGAGAATGCCAGCTCAGATTGTTAACTTTCTTAAAGGTATGCGTGATCTCTACAACACACAATCTCCACAGGGAATGATAGCCTATAGAGCAGGTGTGATTACTGCTGAAGTGACGTTTCATAGAACCAACCCACATGCACACAATCTTTCTGACACGGCAAAAGGGATTTGCAGAGTGGGTGACAAGCGTCTCTGCACACGCCACCTCCACGTGGCCACTCCATGTAGGAGGATACCACCACTATATAAGCCTTCCTTATGTACCAAACAATGGGCCCAAAATTTACTTCACTTGCATTTACTCCCATGGAGAGAGAAAAAGCAGGCACTTACATTTTCAACTGAGAGAATATTTGTGTTTGTAATAGTGATCATTGGGATTCACCGTACACTTTATTTTTCAACCATTGTACTCAAATATTTGAATAGTGGAATCATTCTCAGACTCAAAATTTTGAGATTTTCTTCTCTCATTTAGAAGAAGATTTTCCATGTGAAACTTTACGTGTTACTGTCTCTCTCTCTCCCTTCTACTCATACTTTATATTGGTGTTACTCTACTTTCTGATTCTTGTTCATATCGAAATTAGGATCCAATGATACAACAGAATATTTTATCCAAATTCTACACACTATAATAGTGAAAAAGAACTTTGAAGGAATCAAAACTAACTTTTGAATATAATCTCCTATACTCAAGATAGCAAGCTTCTTAAAAATTTGGAATGTGGGAGAGAGAGAGAGAGAGAGAGAAGACTTCACAACGTATTTTGTGAAAGAACAAGTGTGTTAAATGATAGTTTTCTATTTGTTATTTTTTTTTGGAATTTCTCCTCCTTTTTAGGAGAAGTGGCATGTATTTATAATTATATTACCAATTAATAGCGATTTTCTAGATGAATAACTGATTATGATCTAAATGATTAGGTTAGTTGAAAATTGATTAGTTTAATCACTATTATGTATGTTCTGATCATGAGGCTACTAAAGGCGATTAACACCTAATGATCAAAGTGATTATGATGAGCAATTAATATTAGTTAATTTAGAAACCCTCGTTTGGATTAACTGTAAAGTATGCAAACTGCTCGATCAAATGAATTAATTAATTTAGTTAACCGTTCGGTTGTACATTCAGATATGTAGCTATTCGGATATATAACATAGTCCGATTAGTATTTTGTTTAGTAACCGTTTAGCTGTTCATTAAATTTTGATTTATTTTGACTACTTTTTGGATAAAATTAGACATTGTGTATATACCTTTATTGTAAAATGTTTTATTTCTAAACTTATTTTTTACTATAAAAAGAGTTAATCTGTT
>JAODPA010083423.1:0-20488 GCA_025585075.1 Nepenthes mirabilis | reverse complement strand
CATAAAATCGTTAACAAAAGCTCTCAAAATCTCATTTCAAAACCAACCAAATTAAATATATTTTATTTAAAATTTCGTTGATTGTTAACGATAAATAAACAGCATAATAATTTGCCAAAAAATTATTCAATTTGATTCGTGTAACAGCATAATAGAATAACGTAACGAAATGGTATTCAATTTCTGTACTTCTACCCGGCAAAATCCTTCAAATTCAAACCAGAAAACTATTCCTTTCTCTAACGTCGCCTCCGTTGTTCAGCCGCTCTTCGTCTCTCTGACTCTCTCGTTGCTGCTGAATTTTAGTCGTGTTGCAATTCTTCTTGCATTGAATCCAGCAGTAAAGAACAGCAGGAAAAATCCCTTTTCCAATAGGAATCTGCTTTTCCAGTTCAATTTCTAGGCCGTCCGCAGCAACTTTTTTTTTTTTTTTTTCAGGTCATCTGTTCCGCCAGATTCTCTCCCCACAACACCACGTTTTCCCGATCTCAAAACTTTCCCTTCTTTGCTTTTCAATCCCACCCCCTCTATATCAAGCTTTTCACGATGCCAACTTTGATCCTCTCTTCTATTTACTCCTTTATTTCCACGGCCTTCATTTCTCTGTCCCCCTTTCTCTTTCTTCCCTCGATCTCTCTCGCGCCACACTTCCTGATCGGCCCTTCGAAATACAGGCGAAATCTGTGCATAACCATCGATTTTTATGGCGTCCTCAGGTTTCAATTACCTTTCTCAGCCTTGCATTAATGGTAGACTCACATTTCGTTTCCTCTCTTTGTAGTTCTAGTCATATGTTTGCATGCACACAATATGTTCGATTAAATGCAGCAGTGAGTAATATATTAGTTTCCGTATTATCTTTTTCTGCTTGCATAATGTTTTTTGATATTATCATGACATGGATTGGAGTAAATGTTTTAGTTTGATATTTGGGTTTATTGTAACATTCGTGGGTTTTCAGATTTTATTTTATTTTCTTGATTTGAGGGATGTGTTACGAGTTTGTTATAATTGGCTGGTTTTGTTTCTTCATTCATAGAGAGAGAGACAGGCTTCAAAAAATGGCTGAGTAAGATCTTTAAGCCTAGTTCTAGTCGCGGATCAACAGGCAGCCAGCATCCACAGTTTCTTGGGGATGAAAACATGGTTTGGCACGTGCCCTCTAGATCAATGGTGACATTCTTTCCTTTTTCTTGTTTCACCATGATGCTGAGTATTCATATTACTGTGATTATAGAATACTGCAGCTGTATGTGGATAGTCTTCCATAAAGATAATGTGAAAATGAAGCAATATGTATTTGGAATCCATGCAATCAAACATTAGGTTATTTGTATTTATTGCACAGCCTACTTATAACATCTGTTTTAAGACATTTAGTGTTGAGGGACACCATCATTGAATCTCCATTTGGACTCTAGAAGCAAAATTTAGAACAGGGGAAAAAAAAAAACTAAAGGTCGTGTAAATTTAACAATATTTTTTTCTTAAACTTCACCAACAGTTTCTAGGGTGCAATTTGAGTCTGAAGAGACAATATGAAAAGTTTGAAGAAAAGAAAAGCTTCAAAACAAGAAACCCATACATAGAGATGAGGGTCCAATAGCTCGTATATAAGAGTTTGTAGGGACTGTTGTAAATCCTTTTACCATGGGGTTGTTTCCTAATTACTTGGGGAATGAAGTTCCCTTGCCCTTTGGTCACCAATTTTTTTTTTTTTGCACTTCCAAACATTGAGGGAAGACGATGAAGTTTTGGGATCCAATTGTAAGAAACTTTTCTATTGAGTATTGTGTCTTAGTTATGAGTTGTTTAAGGCTCAATGCAAAGCAAAGAATTACCAACCCAAAGGAATCCTAATGACAATTACAATGCAATCCAATTGCAAGATTTAGAGAATGTATATTGTTAGAAATTTTATAGTTAGTAATTTCTGTAACTAGTCTTGTGGTCGCCTGATGCACGCATGAGGACCACTCGAGCATTGATTATAGCTGAGTTTTGCATCACCTATGCTTAAGTCACGCTTGAGGGAGTGCTCGTGCATCACATGGACTCTGCCTCATGCTTGATGCACGCACGTGCGTTAAATCGTTGACTTTGTATATCAATTGTTTTAAACCCTTTTTTCCTTCATATAAATATTTCACCTTAGATAATAGAGAACTACATAGTGTGTGCTTGGGAGAGAGAAGTGATTTCTTAAAAGTGAAAACTACGTCCTTGAGTGATTGAATTGTCCTAAGTTTGCTCAATCATAAAATCCCAAAACCCCTATTAACACATTCTATGCTAATAGCATAATGAGTTTCTTCGATGGGGTGGATATTGGATTTACATTAGTGTTTCAAAATTAACCGGAAACAAAACTTAGTCCACAAGAAGATCGAAGGGAGTCTGATTCTACTAATGAAGAGAAATTTGGAGAGTTCTTTAGTAGGAATCATAAATCAGGAGTGAGTTGGCTAATATTTGGTACCACTTTGGTTGTAAGTTGGCTTTTTTATAGTAGATATTTAATTATTTGTAGAAGAAGCGAGAAGCATTTTATTCAAAAATTGATTGGTTCATTAGGTTTTCTTTTGTCACCAATCTACGCTATTTCTTGCACTACACTTAATGCTTTTATTAGTAATGCATATTGTGCTGAATAATTAACTGGCACTTGCTGTATCTAGAGTGAATTCTCTTTACATGTATTGTGTTTTTTAGTTTTTAAAGCTTTTGTATGGTTATAGGGTCAAAACTATAGTCCTTTAGGCAATCTTTTTTTCTTTTAAGTGGTATAAGAGCTATACTTCGATCCTTGGCCCTCCCACTTCTAGATGGTGTCAAGTCACTCATTGTCTATTCCTCCGTACTTTGATTTCCATAATTATGGAAGGTACACATGCTAACTGTTCCATAAATTCTTTAATGAACGGGTTTTTGTGTGTGTGGAAAGAGGGTGGTCTCCTCCCACTAAGATGAAAGATGGGATCAGTTCTCCCAAAGGAACTAAGTTGTAGTAATTGAAATAGTAAGGGCATTCATGCTATTTTTATGGGCATGTCACCTGATGAATTTAGACGTGCGTTGATGTGTGAGTTTGCTAAGGAAGCTTGGAATATCCTATAAATCAGACACGAGGACACTAAATCCGTCAATAACTCTAAACTCCAAATTTTAGCTACTAGTTTTGAAGAACTTAGGATGAAGGATAATGAAACTTTCAACGAATACTTTGCCAAATTGAATGACATAGTTAACTCTACCTTTAACCTAGGTGAGAAAGGTTTAAAAAACGAATTGTCTAAAAAGTTTTAAAATCATTACCTGAATGATTCTGTCCAAAGGTTATGGCAATCGAAGAAAGCAAAGATCTTGATTAGATTAAAATGGAAGAATTGGTTGGATCTATCTAGACCTACGAACTATCCCTCCCCCAATCCAAAATGAATAAACCTATTGCTCTTAAATCAGTTAAATGAAAATCTTAAGATGACTTTGGGGATGAGTCCACTAATGACGATAATATTGCCTTCTTTGCAACACAGTTTAAAAGGTTTTTAAAGAACAACAAAAAACCAATAAGAAAAACAAAGGAGTGTAACGTTCACGAGAAATACAAAAATGACAAAAAAGATTCCAAACAAATAACGTTCACAATAAATACAAAAATGATAAAAAAGATTCGAAAGATAAGAAATCTCAATGTCAAGACTTGGTTACATTAGGGCTAAGTGTCCTAATTTCAAGTGCAATAAATACAAAGCCTTGAATGCTTCTCTATCTGATGAAGAGACTGGGGATAGTAATAGTGAGTCCTCCAAATCCAAAGGTTGCTCAAATTGTTTGGCATTTGTTTCTCGCATTAAGAGTGATGAAGAGGATGACTTAGGAAAGGATTATGAGTTTGTTGATCGGGAAAATGATTCCGATGGCCTCCAAGAGGCTTTTGATAAAATGTTTTATGAGAGTCTTGAGATAAAACGATCAAACAAAATTCTTAAAAAGAAGCTAGAAGATATGGAAAGTGAAAATTAAGCCTCAATTGTAGCCAGGCTTACTTAGAAGAAAATCTCAACACCTTGGACTCTTTGAAAGAGTTTTTTGAAAACAAAGTAAAATCTCTTGCAAGAGACTTTGAAAAATCCCTAGCTTGGCTTCTTAGGTTCATAGAAAGCTCGAAAGAACTTGATCATATGTTAGCCATTGGGAAGGCAGTGTGAAATAAGAAAGGCCTTGGCTTTAAAGAAAACAACACTTAACCAACTATTAACCAACTCAAACCTCAAAAACTATTTTTGTTCCAGCTACTAATGTTAATATAGAAAGAGTTGGAAGCTTAGCTTTGGGTCATGAAAAACGAGCTGTGAAGTCTACCAGTGCGATTTCTAGATTCCAGCATAAGGTGCAATTCCATCAAGTCATTTCGAATAGAAAATTTGTGTCGACTTGTTATGCTTGTGGTATGGTTGGACATATTTGACAATAATGCTCTAGACCCTTACCTAAAAGTGATCCTTGGATAACTAAAACTCTTGATAATTATAGTGTTGCTAGAATCACCCTTGTGTCATAACTCTAGCCGGCAACCACATTAAACATTCCTTACAAGAGTCAAATCTTGCCACTCAAGTGTAACATTTGAACAATATTGTGTCTAAATTAATTGAAAAAGTTTGTTCAAAGAAAATGGTATGGAAAAGAAAAAATGATTTAAAGAAAATGATGTAGAAAAGGAAAAATGATTTAAAGTGCAATGTCGCTCATATTGCTTTTAAAGTAAAAAATTCATTTATGTGGCACATTGACAGTGGATGCTTTTGACACGTGTGGGAATATAGTCTTGTTTTCCATTCTTGACGAATACAGTGCCGTTGTTGTAACTTTTGGTGATGGTACAAGTACCTCATCATCGGAAAAGGCACTATTCAAATCGTAGACCTATTCGCTCTTGAAGTTGTGCTATTTGTAAAGGGTCTTAGATCTAACTTACTAAGCATTAGTCAAATGACAATGAACTAGAAGTAAAATTTGTAAGAAATAAATGCACTGTCTTAATTCAACATGGTGAGGTTGTAATGGAAGGGGCAAGGACTCTTGATAATTGCTACAGAGTGACCACGAAGATCAACTGGGAATGTCAGAGTGCAAGAGTCTTTAAACTCCGGTATTAATTACTTGGTCATCTAAATTATAAGAACTTGTTGAGAATCTCTAAGAAGGAAATTGCTACCGATGTTCTTAAATGATAGATTAGGGAATCTCTAATTACGATTCTTTAGATCCTATGAAAATAGTGGAAGCAAAAATATGTATGAATATATAATACTCGTAATGTATATTCTTTACTAGATGTAAATTAAAATCAATTTTCATAAAAAAAATATATCACTAAAATAATTTTAAGACGATAAAGAAAAGTAACATAGATTTTGGTGACTAGGAGAAATCTTGGTAACTAAATATTATCAAGTAAAACTCTTCGAGTTTCTCCAACTGGTGAAAGTAATATAATATGAAAGTCAATATTCAGTTTGAGTGGTACAAATGCACTAAACTTTAGCTGATTTACTTCCAACTTATGACCTCTATTAAGGAACTTATTGGATTTGCTCGCAATAGCGCAACTGGATAGTTTTTGGTCTTGTTATTGAATTTGCTTTACTTCCTAGTGAATCTTGGCACACTTTTGGATCTCAATATCACACCTCCAACATACCAACAAATGTTTACAAGTTAAAGCAAGTGTATCAACAACGAATGAAATAATTGGGTGAGAAAACCATGACAATTTAATCTCAAGAGAATAGTTTTGGATTTGTCAAACAATGAACAGCTTTTTACATTAAGTAATAAGAGATTTGGGTTTGCACCCATTTTTCCCTCTTTATATATGCATCTTTAACGAAAAGAATATAGGTATATATAGAAAATGTTGAAAATTAGATTAAAAACATACGGCCGTTTAGAAAATAGTGCCCTAACGCACATACGTTGCATGGGCGCGCATCAAACGCAAGGGCATGAGCAGGAAGGTCGCGCCCTAGTACACGTGTGCCACTTCTGTGCACATCAGGTGCTTGTCCTCTGTATAAAGTGCATTGATGTGCTAGGTGCTCATACGTGAATCAGGCTCACATTGGGGGGCAGGTGTTTTAGGTAAGATGTGCTTATGCGAGAATTAAGTGTACATTGGGCGTAGATATTCTAGACAAAACGTGCTTATGCGCGAATCATGCTTGGATCAAGCATGGAAATTGGGAGAAGACACATTTGCATAGAATAGGCATGTATTTGGTGTTTGTTTTCATTGACGCTTGATAATCCTTGGGACAATTCGTTTACCTAGTCACAAAATATGTCAATATAATATATTACTAACGCTAAAATTGATAAAAGTGAAAATATTGTGTGTGGTCATTGTTAATTTGGCAAGCAAATCAAAGCGACTCATAAAAATACTATGGAAATCACTACTAAAAGACCCTTATAACTTTTGCATATGGACTTAATGTGACCATCTAGCATTGAGAGCTTAGGAGGAAAACGGTATATTCCTGTGTTCGTAGATGATTTCATTAGATTTTACTAGGTAGAACTTTTGAGGGAAATGTTTGACACTTTCGAAGTTGCATTAGTTCTTTTTAGAAAACTTATTAATGAAAAAGAATTTAAAAATACATGTTTTGATGCTTTCTATGATGAGAATGGGATAAATAAAGAATGCTTGGAAGCCATCACTCTTCAACAAAATGGGGTTGTTGAGAGAAAAACAGGTTATTCAAGAAATGGCTAGAGCCATGCTTCATAGTGGGAACATTTACTTACTTTTTTAGGGAGAGGTGGTCAGCAATGCATGTCATACTACGAATAGGTTTTACTTGTCTTCAGGATTTGAGATGACACCCTCTGAAACGTGGAAAGAGTAAAAGTCCATTGTCAATTACTTTCATATCTTTGGAAGTTAATGTTATATCTTGAGAGATAGAGAAAATCTTACCAAATTTGATGCAAAGAGTGACGAAGGAATTTTCTTAGGATACTTTAAAATTAATAGAGCCTATAGGGTGTACTATTTGCACACAAAGTGTTATAAAATCCGTAAATGCTATTGTGGTTGATCTTGGGGAGGACAATTTCAATATTGAAAGGGAGTCTCTTTATAGGGTGAATTGTGACGAACCACATCTCAATTCCCTAATGAATTTGATGAGGCCTCCAAGTCTAATAAGTCCTAGTGCTCAACCATTTGATAGGATTAAGTTGAATCACCCCAAAGATCATATCGTAGGACACTTGGATGATGGCATGAGGTTGAGAGGGAGAGTTCTAAATCAACTTGCTTTTTGGTGTTTTGTGTCTCAATTGAACCTAAAAAGGTCGAGGAAGCCCAAAATGATGAATTTTGGGTCAATGTTGTGCATGAGGAGCTGAATCAATTTACTAGAAATGATGTTTGGGAATTGGTGCCTAGACTTAGAGATTGCAATGTCATTGGGACTAAATAGATATTTAAAAATAAATTTGATGAAATGGGTGTGAGTACTAGAAATAAGGCTAGGCTCATTGCTAAAGGATATACTCAGGGTGAGGGAGTTGGTTGTGATGAAACTTTTGTCTCTATTGCCTGTCTTGAGTTTATTCATCTTCTTTTAGCTCTTGCTCACACCGTCTGGTTTAAGCTTCATCATATGGACGTCAAGAGTGCTTTTTTGAATGGTTTCCTCCAAGGAGAAACTTATGTTGAGCAACTGAAAGGATTTACCGATCCTAAATTCTCAAAAACAAGGCCTTGTATGGGTTAAATTAAGCACCTTTTGATTGATATGACAGACTGACCTTATACCTTTTGGAACACTATTTTTCTAGAGGGGAATAAAACCCTTTTCATTCATCATGAGAATGATTGCTTACTTGTTACTCAAGTTTATGTTGATGACATTGTGTATAGTTCCCCTTCTCCCTCTTT
Organism: Nepenthes mirabilis; assembly: GCA_025585075.1. Taxonomy (NCBI): domain Eukaryota; kingdom Viridiplantae; phylum Streptophyta; class Magnoliopsida; order Caryophyllales; family Nepenthaceae; genus Nepenthes; species Nepenthes mirabilis. The sequence goes on along the minus strand of JAODPA010083423.1, from coordinate 12,531 downwards.
TGCTTATAACTTTGCTGAAATAATGAAAAAGCAATTTGAAATGAGTATGATGGGTGAGTTGAATATGTTCTTGGGGTTACAAGAACACATCATCATAAGAATGTCTTCATTCATCATAAGAATGATTGCTTGCTTGTTATTTAAGTTTATGTTAATGACTTTGTGTTTGGCTTCCCTTCTCCCTCTTTAGCTCACAACTTTGTTGAAATAATGAAAAATGAATTTGAAATGGGTGTAAGTTAAATGCATTCTTGGTTCTACAGGTTAAACAACATGAAAGCAACATTTTCATTTTTTAATCCAAATATGCTAGAGACTTTGTGAAACATTTTGTTCTTGATAACAAGAAGCACACTAGGACTCCTATGGAGGCTAATATTAAGCCAGGTTATGACTCGTCTGGCAAAGGTGTTGACCAAACTCTTTATTGGAGCATGATAGGAAGCCTTCTCTACCTCACCGCCAGTTCCCCTAATATTGCTTTTAGTGTAGGTGTTTGTGCTTGCTTTTTGGTTGATCCTAAAAAATCCCATCTGAGTGTTGTGAAGCATATTATTCGATATGTGAATGGCACCTTTGACTTCGACCTTTTGTATTCTAGTGACTCTAACCTCAACCTTGCAGGTTATTCTGATGCTAGCTAGGCTGGTTGCTTGGACGATTGTAAAAGCGTCACAGAAGGATATTTCTATACAGTTATTAACCTAGTGGTTTGGATGAGTAAAAAGCAAAACTCTGTCTCCTTATCCATAGTTGAAGCTGAATATATTACGGTCAAAAGTAGTTATACTCAATTGTTGTGAATGAAATAGATGCTACGTGACTTCGGCTTTGATTAGGATACCATAGTTTTTTTTTTGTGATAACATTAGTGCCATTAATGTTTCTAAATATCCTGTTCAACACTCCATGACTAAACACATAGATATATGCCATCACTTCATTCGTGATTTGGTTAAGGCTCACATTGTTATGTTAGAGCATGTTCCCATGGAAAATTAATTGGTTGATCTTTTTATCATGCCTCTCAACGATCTTATGTTTGAAGTTTTATGCAAAACTCTTGGCATATGTGCCAACCCTTAATTATTTTCCTTAACCCTCTTACATGTAGCTTAGGTTGCATCACATCATTCAATACATGTTTGTGTGTTTTTTAATAATTTCATTTTCATTGTTTTTTTTAAAACAAAAATAGGACCGAATATCAAATTCCAAATTAGAAAAAAAATTAAGAAAATTGTCTCTCATCATCTTTTATCAAATTCTTTGTGTTCATTGTCTACGTTGTGTTTTTATAATAATTTAGATATTAACATCCTTGTTCAGGTGGTTCATGTAATGTGTGTAGATCAATCTAATTCTCATTGTTTTTTGGTAGAATGGATTTGTTATATCTTTTTTCGTACGCCAGTCCACTTCACTCACCGTACTTTATTAATTGAGGCTTGGACTTTGTTTGTGATTTTGAGCTGGTAACTCTTTGTGTGTACGTACGGAGTGATATTGAATTTGAATTGATCTTAGCTTACTTGGGATGGAAATTCCCTTGAAATTTTTATGTAAACTGAGTGTACTTGTTTGGACTTAGTGAAGGACATTTGATCTATGTCATTAAAAAAAAAACAAAAAAATAGGAAAAATAAAAAAATTATGGTGATGAGCTTCTTGTCTTCGGGCTCAATGTAGGGGAAAGAACAAATGTTAGGAGCTAGAGGTCATACGAGTATTGAATTTGAATTTCTTGTTTGAGATCTTCTGACGACACTAGGGTTTTTATGATTCATGCTATAAACCACTCACAATTTAAGGTTTTGAGGCTTCTCGACCTAGTTTGGCTATTCACTTCAAGTATAAAACTTGGTATGATCTATTTCATTTTATTTTGATCACTTCTAAGTGGTTGCTTCCATCGCATTGACTATTTAACATTTGTCTAGTTGGTATAAAAGAATTTTTTTTTTCCAAACTCATTTCTTTGTAGTTGTGTTTTTAAATATTTTTTCTTTTTATTATAAGTCACTATCTTGGCTTTTTACTTGGTTTTTTATGTGCATTCACTGCATTTTTGTTTACTTTTGGTACGGTTCTCTGCTATGACTCTGCGCTTGACCTCGCTCAAAGGACGCATGGGCATGCATTCTAGGCTTTTTCTTCCTATTCCATGCTAGATACATGCCTCTTACACATTCATGTGCTGATTTGCTCTCTCTACCACACCTGATGCATGTCTATTGCACGCTTGAGCACCATGTTAAATATCTCCTTATATCAAGCATGCCTCTTGTGTTGCCACACTCCTTTTTTCTATCACATTTTTAGACTTACCTCTATTTGTCTGACCCTCTCATACCGAGTTTTGCTGGTTTACCTCTTCATTGCCCAGCTCTGAGGTAATTTCTGCTCCCTCTACCTATTTTCCCTTCCTCTCTCCATGTTTTTCTCACTTAGGCTTGCTGTGTTGTTCATGTTATCTTCATGCAACGTTACTCAATTTCCCTTAATTTCATGGGGCATCCATAGTTTTTTGGTTCTTTATGTTATTGTTGAGGTAGCTATGTTGTTGATTTGTGTTGGGCTGTGCAATGGTCCACTGGTCTGGACTGTCTTCTGCATATCTTTGTGCCCTAATACCTTGAGACTTGGAACGTGGTTGGTTGGTTTTGCTTGACAGAATACCTCCTTGGAGTTGGTTAAATGTTTGATTGGGTGAGTTTTGGTTGAGCTTTTTGTTGATTCTTGGTTGTGGGTGTGTTTTTTAGATGACAAGCTCAAAAAAGCAAGCGATCAAGAAAATTCAAGTTGGTCCTGCTCGTGATGCTTCATAGTTCTTTCGTTCCTCCACAGTGGACTTATTTTCAAAAAGAATGAATTACTGCCAAATCACACTTGAAAGAGAGGTGATTCTTATCTCTCTCAACAAGTCAATTTCTTCTGCTTTCATCTCTAGGCACTGGGAATCTGTGCTGACTAACCTTATTCTACCCCCACTATTATTGATACAAGAATTCTATACAAATATTCGCAACGTCAACCAATTTGAACACTTGTTCTCCACGCACATCCAGGACCACTCCTTTCACATTACACTGACCATTGTGTGCAGTGTCCAATATTCTTGTTGTGAGCTCTGTTGTTTATCCATACACTTCATTCTCTGCTCAGATAGTGTCTTCTTATCTCCACAGTGCTCCAATTTAGTGGAGTGATAAGTCTTTAAAAACCAAATTTCTTTCCCTTGGCGACTTGTGATTTCACCTATGTTAGTGTTTTTTGTGTGATAGTGTCGCTTGGAAGTCCTCTCGCATTTCTCGTAAGGAGGGTCACTTGGCAGATTATTCCACCTATGTTAGGGGGAGCTTTGACCATGTGTTTTTTGAGATGCAATCCTTACAAGGCTGGTGTCCGGATTCTACACGTTCTGACAATGATGAGTAGCCACTTACTCCTTTGTTTTCATGACAAAAAGTGGGAGTATTGCTAGTAGCAATTTAGGGGGAGTTTCAGCTTCTTGAATTGAGCGCTTATTTTATTTTTGTTGGTGTTTTGCTTATGTTGATGTTTTGTGTTCATAGCTATATGTACTGTACTTATGTGGTAATTATTTTATACATCTATTCGGTAGATATTTTATGCTATGTCACATCTACTATATGTGCATTTACTTTGCTTTTACTTCTTACGGCCTTTCACTGTCTATTCACCTCTCGAGACACAGCGCAAACCCAAAACCCTAGCCTGTATCATTGAGAGAGGGAGAGAGAACAGAGTGTGTAAGGATGTGTGTGTATTTTGTGCACTGTGCATGAATAAGAGAGACTAGTGAGGTTGTGTATTGGCCTTTCTCTTCCCCAAACAAAAGGCCTTATTGAGTTACAACTTGGGCCTTCCCTGTAAGGCCCCAATCTGTTATTATCTTTCTATTTAGTCTATTTTTAAAGTTGACTGCCAATGTCCTACATCATTTGCCAGCACTACAAGGTTTGTTCATTTCACTTTATTTTTGATAATACTTTTGCTTTTAATAATAGTATTTAATTTATCTATGTGTGTTATTTTATTCATGATCCAAAAATACCATATTTCCTTTGTAAAAAAAACAAAAAAGTGAAAGGGCCCCTCTTTTTTTCTTTTCCCATTTTTGCTTTTGATAACTACTATTATAATGGATATTTAGTGACATTATATTTGGTTTTTTCTTTATTGTTTTGATAGATGAGCAATATTTGTTTGAATTATTGCAGTTATACTGATTCCTTAACCAAAAAACACATTTCTTATCTTGCATTTAGCTCACATTGGGACACTCATTTGATTACCCTAAGTTATTCATAGATATCAACCACATTATTTAGATAGATGTTGCATGCACTTGTGTAGTTATTGTATTGTTTTCTATAGCACATTTGACCTAGTCATGGATCGTAATAAACTAGAAACATTAAGTCAATAGTAAGATTGTTAAAGGCGCACCTAATCTTAAGGTGCACGACTGTGTGCCTAGTATACACTAGGCGAGGTGCGGACTATAAGGCACACATTAGGGCACAAGACGCACGTCTATTACAAAGGCGTGAGCCTTAGCACAAGACTTAGATTTAGTAAAAAAAAACCTATATAATTAACCTAAATTCAAAAATAACTAAACCCGCTTACAACTAAGAAATACCTAATTCTACTTGCTGCATACTCCTCTTTGTCAAAGTTGGGCGGCAAGCTATAGAGCTCTCTCTAGGTCTCTCTCTATCTTTCTTGCACATGCTCAGGTTTGCTCTTTCTCTTGTGCGGTTATTCTCTCTCTCTCTTCCCCTTGCGGCTCTCTCCTATCTATTGTGTGCATCTCTCTCTCTCTCACACCCACATATGCATATGCGCGTGCGCACACACACACACACGCATTTCTGNCTTATATGAGGATCTTAATTTTATTGTTTGGATAATCATTGATAAATTGAATTATTATTAAGAAATTGTAATTATCTTTTCTTCTATCTATTAATCTTTGTTGCTCCTTTTTCTTTGTTTTCTTCTTTGTTTCTCCCCTTTCCCTTTCACTTCTTCCTTCCTTTCCTTTATTTCCCTTTCCTGCATTAGAATTCTTTTGGAGTTGTCTGCATCGTTTAGTTGCTTTAATGGTTAGGCCTACCTTAGTCGTGGAGTAAAGTTGCTGTTATTGTGCTGGTGGTTGGATTTTGGGCATGATAGTTACTATACTAGCTAGTGGTCATGGCTATTCCATAAGCCAAGTTCCAAAATTATGGGGAAGTTAAGAGAATACTTTTAGGTTAATTTATGCCATAGTCTGTTCAAACTGAGACTTGTTCCATTTCCCAACTCTCCATTGACATGCTTGGAAACATTATATTTATTAATTAACTCCCCCAGCAGTTTGTGAGGATATAATTTTGTGTTAACAAAATAATAATAATAATAATAATAATTGCATGAGATCTATGTTATCTGCGAAATTCAATGATATAATTGCTAACTTGTGTTTCTCCATTAATTACCTCCCATGTTCAGTCATTTTTTTTAACTTCTCTTTACATTAGTATTGGGTTTAAAATCAGTTCTTTTAATATTGGTAGGATGATCATACTAGATCAGAGGAAGAGCGTGAAGTTCATCATGCAATTGAGCTGTCATTGGCAGAGGATTTGAAGAGACCAAATGGTATTTCTTCTTGTTAAATTGAAAATAGCCTTTTGTTGGCACTAATCTATCTGTGATCTCTCCTCTTCCCTTTCTTATCTTTTATGTACACGTCTTTTGGATTTATTCCAAGTTTTTCTGCATGTTTTTATGATTCAATAGACAGTAAATAAATATTTCAGGATCGAGACAGCAGATGGATGGCAATGAAGAACTTGGAAGAGAAGCTCAAGATAGCCTAGATAAACCTTCCTATCCACGTTATATACCTTCCTATCCTTCTTACAGCCTTATTCCTTATTATCCCAGAGGATATAGGTACTGTCTCTCCATGTTTGTTTTGCAGAATCTGCGTGAATGGGCTTCTGAAGATATTGTGTGCATCTCTAATTGGGCATCTCAGAATGTTTATTACTTTTCATACTTCTGTGTTTGGAGATCACCCCAGGCCCCTTGCTGTTGATAGTTGAAATTTTTGGTATTTTACCCTGAGTAAATCCTTCAAATGATCTAACAAAATAGATGGGTTGACATGCATTCAGACATAGGGCCAAATTTCCTTAATGTTGTCTTAGCCCAACTACAAATTATGGAACTAACATGTGTTAGTGTCATTGGTGCAAATATCAGCCGATATATATTGGTATTGTAGTCATCTGATTCCAATATTTTTCGATACCACGACAATATCATGATACATTAGTTGATGTTTGGCTAATACATTAGCATCGATAGGGCCTAATCAGCTTACTATTTTTAGAAATATTTTTCCTTCCAATATATCAAATATTGATATTGATATTTTTATCCATGGTTAGTGTGTTATTATTTCTATAATTTTGATATGTGTTGCTGCATTTTATGCGATGTTGACTGTTAATTGAGTGCAAAAACAGCAACAGGATAACCTCAAGCCCAACTATGTATGCTTGGTTGGTGCTAACTCAGTAAATATTGCGTGGTTCATATGGAAGAGTTTATGTTTGCTTCAAAATATTTTTTCTGCGCATTGAAACTAATTAATGATGAATGAAAATAAAGTCCCCGCCAGACTATGTGCTTATACACAGCTTGTATGTGCCCGTCCTAGTCTTTCATGACCATGGAGATCTCCAATCCGATGACGTGATTGTTTATGTTTCACCGCTTTGTTGTAGAATATGTGGTGGCTGTAACAAGGACATTGGGTTTGGCAATTATCTGGGATGCATGGGTACCTTTTTCCATCCAGAGTGCTTCTGCTGTCGAGCTTGTTGTCACCCAATAGAAGAGCATGAGGTAGTTCAGAGCATTATTATGTAATAGATTTTCGATCAGAGTGGCATGTTGACTTGTTTTTGCTTTGTCAACTATATTACAGTGTCATCAATGTTGAATGTGTCCGCGTAAAGACTGACAAAAAGCATCCATGTAAATAATATTGTTGATTGTTTCCTGGATCTCTCATTGTTACTGTTTCTGTTGATTCAAGTTCTCTTTGGCAGGAAGAGATCCTTATCATAAGTCTTGTTTCAAAGAATTGACCCATCCGAAGTGTGAAGTTTGCAATCAATTTGTAAGGAAATGTTTCTTTGATACAAATCTTCTCCGTTGCACTTTGAAGTTTCTCCCTTTATCTATAAACCCATTGGTACTTGATTGGCTTTTACCAGCTTTTAATATCATTTAAGTGATGGGATTTCTTCATTTATTCTCCATCTTGTTCTGAATATTGACAAATGTATATATCTTTTTTAATTCTCAGATTCCAGCAAATTCAGCTGGTTTGATTGAATATAGGTGCCACCCATTTTGGACCCAGAAATATTGTCCTTCACATGAGCATGATAACACCGCTCGTTGCTGTAGTTGTGAGCGTCTGGAGGTACTTCTCGAGTGAGGACAATGATTTTTCTTGGTGAGGACTTCAACTTTAGTTGAAATACTTGCACCAAATTATCATAACCGTCATTTTCATGGCTTTTTTGTTCAAGCCTTGGAATGCAAGATACGTATCTTTGGGTGATGGAAGGTCTCTGTGCTTGGAGTGCATGGAATCTGCTATTATGGATACTGGAGATTGTCAACCCCTTTACCATGAAATTAGGGATTATTATGAAGGGATGAACATGAGACTGGATCAACAAATTCCGATGCTTCTGGTCGAGAGGCAAGCGTTGAATGAGGCTATTGTAGGGGAAAAAAATGTAATCGCTGTGCTTTTTTAAACTTCTTTTTTTTCACAGTAAATTTGTCACACTGATTGTTTTAATCTATATTTGCCTCTTTCCAGGAATCGCATCATATGCCAGAGACTAGGGGTTTATGTCTTTCTGAAGAGCAGACTGTTACCGTTGTAGGTTATTCTCACAATTATACAAAATCAATTTTCATAGAAATCTCCTGACGAAGTATCAAAATTTTGAAAATTTTATTGCTGTAAATATTATTGTTAAAATGTTCAGATACTCAGAAGGCCAAGAATTGGTGGTCACCAACTTATAGGAATGAAAACCCACCGCCGAAGACTGATTCGGAAATGTGAAGTTACAGCCATTATTGTTCTCTATGGCCTCCCAAGGTAATGAAAAAGAACTACTTTCTATTCTTCTCTCCTTCCAAAGTAGTTCTACTATTTGCAAATGTGATTCTGTTCATCTACCTTGAATCCTATTGCATATGGGTTAAGAAAAACATTCTAACAAAATGATTTGAAAATGAAACTCTTCATTTTTGTGCACCACCGATGTATTGAAATAGATAAAAAAGAATGCACAAGCCATGATTGAAGTTGTGCTGAAAGAACTATGAAAAGAGATTGTAGATATTGTTCAACTAGATTCATTTCTTGCTCCGATTTTATCGAATCTCTTAGGTAACTTCAATCATCGCCTTCCTGTTTAAACTAAAGAAGATTGTCATTAGCAAAGTTAAAAAATGAGCGGGCATTCTATTTATGCCGACTTCACTTTCATACAAAGCTCTCATTCCAGTGCTCTTCAATGCATACTTGTGCCGGAACAGATTACTCACAGGTGCGATACTTGCTCATGAACTGATGCATGGCTGGTTACATCTCAAAGGTATTTTGATGGTTTCTATTATGGATGGAAAATATTGATATTAATATTTGTCGCACACATATAAGTTTCGTTTATGTAGGGTGATATATATCAATGTTGGATACATTAGATTTAAAATTTTTACAAATCGGAACCTGATAGGTAATATTGGCCAATATATTGAAAAATATTGGATATTGACTAGTATTTTGAGTATCAGCTAATATATCACTAGACTGATACACATCACTATTTTGTCGCAATATTGAAAAATATCGATATTGGCCTCTCAATACCAATATATGTTGTAGATATTTTGTATGCTGATCGGTATTTCATTATATGATTTTGATGCATTCCCGGAACTGAGTCTCCGAGAAAGACTGTTTTTCCTGGTACATTACTTTAGATCTATTTACACAGGCTACCATAATCTTAACCCTGCGGTCGAGGAAGGCATCTGTCAAGTGCTTTCATATATGTGGCTCGAGTCCGAGGTAATGCCTGACCTCGGAAGTATGCCTTCAACATCGACCAGCTCACATTCGTTGTCATCTTCTTCTAAGAAAGGCAGGAAGTCGGAAGTCGAAAAGAAGTTGGGCAAATTTTTCATGAGTCAGATTGCCAACGACACCTCCCCTGCTTATGGCGGAGGTTTTAGGGCGGTCAATGCAGCTGTTAACAAACACGGCCTACGGCAAACCTTGGATTACATACGTTCCACTGGAAGTTTGCCAAATGCTGCTTAATTCTCATCCTTTTCTTCTTGAGCATGTTTCTCTGGCATTTGAAGGAGAATCTCTGTGTCACAGAGATTATTTAGCCATCATTATAACACTATTGATACTGTAACATTTCATTCTTTTATATGTCCTAAGATGGGCCATATAAGAATAGATTGATGAATATATGCTATCTCATTGATAGTGTCTAAGTGATGACTTAGAACGGATTTTTGTTAAAAAATATTTCTGTTTATGAAATATTTCAGCATAGGTGCTTTTTACTTGACTGCAATGATGAGTGTTCTTAAATATTAGAACTGTGGTAATTACAAATTGTGGACATTGTTGTTAAGTTTATTGGGTACGATTAATATTTAAATTTAAAATTAAAGCATTTGGTTATTTTCATTTCATTGAATTTTAAACGCCCAGAATTTCAACATGTTCTATACAAATCATATTTCGTACAATTTTAAGCAGATAATTCCAGCACATCTTGAAGTTTTAGCATTTTAATTATTTTCTTCCTGTTGAATATTAAACATTAAATTCTGATATAATATTTTTATAAATACTGAATATTTTAAGCCATAATGACGTGTTATATATTGTTGCGTCCCGGGCCCAAGGTTGCCGTACGGATTAGGGAGCCTTCGGATTCCTAAGCGTGCGGGCGCTCCGGAAGAAGGGTCCGGTCTCCGTCTCTATAAACCTGGACCTGCACAACACAAACAACGAACGAGAGGTGAAGGGACTGGCAGGATTTCTCCCACCGAGGCCGCTCCGACGCTCAAGTCAGCAATATTCCCGCAATAAACGGAAATGCGCACGCTAAAGAGGTGCGCGGAGAAAATGCTGTGAAAGCGTAGAAATGCTTATGCGGTGATGTGGAGAAATGCGATGAGCAGGTGGTGGAAGGCCTGGCTTCCTTGATGCACTGCGATGAGTGGCTAACTTTCCCGCTCGGCGGGTTGAGAAGAGGGAAAGCAATGGGGTCGAATCCGTTAGAGGGATTGGAGCTTTTTTGAAGCTAAGAGAGCTCTAAACCAGCGTAGGGTCGAGAGAATGCAGAATTGCCGAATCCCTTTCTCTGTGGGGGGCGAGGGCCTTTATAGGCCTCTCCCTGTTTGGACTCTCGGGCGCCAAAACGCCCGTTGCTTGGGCCATCGCGCCGCTGGTCACTGTCATGGACCGCCGGTCACGCCGGCTACCCTGTTGCCGTGCCTGGCACGCAGCTGCGCGTTGTTGACCACGCCTGGTTTCCCCTGAGAGAGGATTGGTTGGCCGCCTGCAGACGGCAGCGTCTGGCGTTGGCGTGGCGCCAGCCATGCCTCTATTGGCTAGCCTTTCCGCCTTTTCCGTCTGTTCCCGGCGACGCATTTATTGCGCCGCAGGTTACCGTTGCCTCCTCCCGTTGTGGGCTTGCGCCATTCACCCTTTGGCTGGGCTGACGTTTCCTCGTGGGCCTCTGATCTTCTCCTGGGCTGCGACCTGCTTCGTGGGCCTGGGCCTGTCTCATGGGCCAGGACATGGGACCCAACACTAGCCCCCCATGCCTGGGCCGGCCAGTGGTCGGGCCTGGCATGTCCATTGGGCCCATTTCCACGGCCTCGTACCCTTCCTCGTGCCGCGCCACTTTTGTCGTCTTCCCAGTTCGCGCCTTTCCCAGGGCCAGGGCAGGCTTTTCAGGCGCTGCTGCGACCCGTCACCTCGCCCGGCGAGATTCGCGCGTCTTGGGTTGCGTCTGACTAGTGGTCGCTGCTGTTGCCCGAAAGACGTCTGCTGGATGCCGTGTCGCGCTGGGTGAAGGGATGGCGTGCGTCTTGCCCATAAATAGGGGGGCACTTGGGTGAGTGAAGTTCATCCCTTATCAACGAATCGGAGAGGCGATGAGGAGACTCTGGCTTTCCCCGCCCCTGGTGGGCACTCGAGAAGGAGTTGGATGGATCAGCCGCTCGTTCGGAGCTCTTGGTGAAGACCGTCATAATCCAAGCCTCATGGCTTGCCTTCTTTGCTAACGAGAGTGGCTTGGCCATTCCGCCGTCGTCGTGCGCTCCCTTCCGGGCTGTGGCTCAGCCAGGCTGAGCGGATTCTTTGACTTCCCTGCGGCTGCCTTCGCCTGCTCGGCGAAGGCTTTCGCAGGTGTCCAATCCGCGAGCCTCGCTAGGGCGCTAATCCTGGAAGGGCTACGTGGTAAGTAGCCTTCCGTGGAAGTCGGGCTTAACACCGGACTTTTCGGGAGCGCCTGGCTTCAGTGCTTCCTGGACAGCGGTGGACTGAATGCTGGAGACTTCCACCGGGAGATGCTCCTTGCTTCCCGCCCAGTTCGCCGGGCGAAACTCCGACTACTTCAGCCGCCGTTCGCCGGCCTCTCCTGTGACGAGGTACGGGAGCATACCGGGCTTCGTACCGCAGCCTTCTTTTGCTCTTCTCGTAGCCTTATGGTTGTAGACCTTGTATTTTGTAAGAAAGCATTGATTAATACCAGAAGTAGCCCCTTTTGTCTTTAATTTCTGTCTTTTTCTCCGTAAATGCTTTTCTGTTGCCGGGCGTTTTGCCCTGAATATCCACGCGTCATTCTCTGGGAGCCCGTGGGGTCCCTGTCAACCGTCATGTCCCTTGAGCTGCAGGCGCATTTAATTCCTGCGCGGTCAGGAGACGTCGCTCCGTCTTGAAAACGCGCGAGTTTTCAGGGGCCTCCACGTGGTGGAACCCCATTGGCCCTTCCTGAAAAGCTTTTCGCCCTTTGGGCTTGCCGTTCTTCCAGAAGATCTGCCTATTTAAACGCGCCACTTTCTCCCGAAATCTGGTACATTTCTTCACTTGCGCATCCACTGGCGGTTCGATCCTTCTCTGCATATATCTTTTTTTTTTGCGAAGTCGATGGGAGACTCCTCTGTTGACACGGAGCCCTCCACTCACGAGTCCGAGTTCGGCTCTAACGTCCCCGTGTCTTTTGGAGTCCATTCCTCAGGAGGAGCTCGCTTTGAAGCCACGGTTGCCGGCCCTTCTCGGAGTCGGGGGGTTCCTCCGGGTTTCGAGGGTGTCCCACTGCGTCGGGGGGCTGCAGCCATTGAGATAGAGTGGCTGAGGGCCCGCGTCGCACACTTGGA
>JAODPA010083412.1:0-25704 GCA_025585075.1 Nepenthes mirabilis | reverse complement strand
GGGTCAACGCCTATGACCTTAGAGTCCTCGTTCTCGTCCTCAGTAACCGCTCGAACATGACGCCTGAAGAAGTCATCGTCCATTTCTCTAATGGAATCCGCGGACATTCATGCCACTCGGGAATGACCCCAACATTTTGATGAGTAATTTTTTACCAATGAAAACATGCAAGAGAATTTCCGTAACGACGTGGCGGATCTTCGTTTCTGACCGATGAAAATCCCAATCACAACACGCGACCGACCGCCACCATATAGGCGGAGGGTAGGGCTTCGCCACCCAAAATTTCCCCATTTCAAAATACGATGAATCACCCACGCAAGGCGTTCGAGGTGGCAAAGACCGTATTGGAGGTAGCCGAACTGGCTTGGTCCGCCGTCGAGAATTTCCACAATCACGATGGCCACCACGATCAGGAGACCGCCAATTGCTGTTTGTCGACGGAAGAGCTCGAGGTTCTCCGATCCGAGAATAAGCGTCTTCGAGAATTGCTCGAACAAAACCTCAATCTTCTTCAAAATCTCTCCGAGTTATCGTGTGTCGTAAACGATTGCCCCCCGATGTATGTTTCAGAGGCCTCTTATCATCGAAATATTTTCTACGGCAATGATCTTTTAATGCTTTATTGCTACGATTTTGGAAATATAGCTTGCGTTTCGAAATTGACTCTGGAAGATACCACAATTATTTCACCAAGCAAAAAAATAATGGCGTAATCGAATTGCGAAGCATGAAATTCTCATCCTTAATGCATGATACTCTTTCTTGTTTATATTAAGGTGGAAGGAATGAAATTTGTAGAATGTCAATGTTGAACTTCACTAACTATANTATTTTATGATAACTAAATTTGGACTTATGTTGTTGAAATATTCCCTTAATACATATTCAGAAACGAAATTTATTAATCAAAATTTCTACATCACCGTTATTTATTATCCTTTGTAATAATAACGAGGACATATTCTGGCACCACTGCCAATAGTTTTCCTTTCTTTTCTCTTTTTCAAGTATTCATGTTTTTTTTATCTGTAGGATATATATATATTCTAACAATATTTGATGAAATATGTTGCTCCTTCTCATCTAATTCAGAGACTTTATGTTGCTTTCTATGTTTCTTGCATTTGGGATATTGAAAATCTGTCACGGGCAACACGATGATGAAATGTTCAGGACTGACACCACTACAACATATCATTTTGTCTTCTTATGATGAATTAAAAGTTGGTTCCTTTTTTCCTTTTCTTATAAATTTTCATCGTTCCATTTCAACTGCAGCTGCATGATTCTCTTGCGGCTGCTGTGGATTCCAAAGAATTTTTGTGTCGACTTCAATCCCTCCGTGCTTCCGTTAATGGAACTGGAATTGACTTTCCTTTCAAAGAGCCTACAGGTTCTTTTCTTGAATAAGTACCCATTCTCTTTTAGTTAAATTTATTCTTTGTTGTTCTGCTGGTGACGTGGTTTTCCACTTGTTTGCAGGGGCTGACTTGGATTCTGCTGAAATTCTTGTCAATATTGACCAAGAAGAACCGAGTTTGTGGGTGTGGATCACTGAAGAAATGGTTCCAGGCACTTCTGAGGAATGGAGTGGAATAGATGATGACAATTATGTTATTGTTTGCGAGGACCATGTGGTGGAGGGAGTTGCTAATTTCATTGCTAGATGCATTTTAACAAATCCAAAAGCTCAGGTAAACCAAGTCTCAAATGTTGTTTTGTTTAACTGCTCCCTATACCCTGTTCTAACGTTGATTTACTGCTTTGAATTGCAGAAGTTGGCTCCAGAAGAGCTGCAGAAGAGTAAGTTTGTGGTTGAAGTTTGGGTTCTGAATTCTTTTTGCTTTTATTCTTTTAATAATACTTATATTGCTGAATTTGCAACTACTCAATTGTTGTAACCACACACCCAAGGAAGCATCATATTCCCCTCTTAAGTACGCATTGTTACTGGGTTCATCAAAGAACCTACAAAAGAAAATATTTTAATATCACCAAAGCACTAGAGAATGTCACATTAGCATCACCAGGAACTATCTCCACCCGAGAGGGTAACATAGATAAAAATGCACACTAGAGTGAGTTTTTATGTCCTTTAGTGTAAACACGCTTATGTTATAATATTGTAGCTTAATTACAAAAGAAAAGAGAAAAGGACAGAATTGTTTTGATATCTTGGCCTTCTCTGACCCTTCTCTTTTCTGCTTCCAACCACATATTCTGTTCTGTGTGTATGTTGTGTTGGTTTTCTACTCCCATTCCTGATGAACTCCATTTATTTTCCCATTTGGCTCAGCAATGATGTGCTTCTAGTTATTCTGACTTGATAGGTTTGGTTGTTTCAACTTTAGGTGGCATAGCTTCAATTAACTCATCTTTACAATTTGTTGCAGCTGTGGCGAAATCCTTGGGTGACATGAATAAGTTCGAGAAGATGCTAAATATATGGCATGCTGGGAATATGGTTTATACCCTATCCACCTGGGGCCTTGCTCTGGCTGGGTCAGTGAGCTTTTCCCCCTGTTGTAGTCCTTCTGAAATTGCCTTGATCCTTCTTGTTAAAGGAGAACTGTCATTTTTCATATGTTTCATGAGTTTCTTATCCCAGGAGTTCTTATCCTTGAGTAATAATTTTGATCCTTCATAATGAGTTATGATTTGTTATCCATATAAGGAAGCATCATCCTTGTGACCTAATTAACATTTGCTGTGCGTAGGTTTGCCTAGGATTGAAATGATTGGAAATTACTCTCCCAAAATCTTTTTTTTTTTTTTTTGGATTATTTGTGTTTGGAATATATGCTTTGAAGCTCATTGTTTTTTTCCTTTTTTTCCCCATTTGTTTTGGTGAGGTGGTGGTGGGGGGCTGGGTTAGGGGTTACAAGGGCTGAGGATTTGTTGATACCTTGAACCAAATCCAACGTTTTTCTTCTTGGTCCTAAGGAAAATGTTAGGAATTAGATGAGATTTAGGGTTTATTAATTCCTTGAATTGACTCTAGTGTTTTTCTTGATGAACCCAAGAAAAATGTTATAATGTCCTTGGGTTTATAATGACCCAAACCTATTACATTTTCCGCTTTTTCTTGGTGTTTTCTTTGGGTGTAGATTGGCATTACAACAATTCACTTTGGATGTGAAGAGTAACCAACCTATACCGTGTCTTTATTATTGTCATATCCATTTTTTCTTTTTTTTTTTTTTTTGGGTGATTGCAGGTTGTACAATAGCCGCTCAATGTTGAAACTTGCTGCAAAGGGTGTCCATGCATCCTCTAAAATTGTTTTGAAGACTTTTTAAATGTGATCATTCTGCCGGATCCATTGTTGCTGATGTTACATTCCTTGAGCTTGAGGCTCCTGTTAGTGGTCTTCTCCTGTATCAGCATGAGTCCTCTCTATCCCCTCTGCCTCACTTCTTTCACCATGTAAATAGTGTAAATAAAATTGATCTCTGCCTGGTTGTATGTGCAACGTGTGAGGTACAGATATTCTTGTTCTATGAAAAAAAATGTATGGAATGTTGCCTGTGTTTGATTAACATCATGTTATCACAAGATTCTGCTGTCTTCGTTTTCCTCCATTCTGTTCGGGAGGTATGACAAATAGACCATCTTTTGCACCTTTGTCAATTATTCCAATGATGGAGCTACTTAGCAATCCCTTTGATTTGAGCCGCGCATCATTTAATGGGGTTTTGCTGTGAGTACATCTTCATGGAGTTCTGCCCTGTGTGACTTTAGATAAAAGGAGGGATGGTGGCATAGAGTAGATGGATTGAGATATTGTCTTTCTCAATCAATTTCAAGAAAAAATTTGGCCTTCAGCACTTTAAGTAGCTGTCAGTTATGAAATAAACACTAAAAGCTGTTGATTAATGTATATATTTGTGCTTTGCCTGACAGACAGACTGCAGCTACTAGTACATAATATAATATAGGAATAATATACAAATAGTAGTTGAAATTGAGGGGCAATGAAAAACAAGCGCCCGCAATACTAATAAAAATGTATTAAAATGGTAAAACACCGATCAACATCGTATTATTGTTCACGACTTCGACTTGAAAATAGGAACTGAAATGTAACCCAAAAAGGAATCTGAAAAAACAAGAATTCTTTTACTAAGCAATAGCAAATTAGTTGATGCAGAACCAGCCCAAAACAAGAATCTTGAATTCGTGTTTCAGTGAGTCCATGTATAAAGACATCTAAAATCTTAAGCTAAATCATCCAGAGCTCTTAAAAAGACACATACATATATATGTTCAACTTTTACTCCAACTATTTATCGTACTTTGAAAAAATCTGTCAACTTTCCCATTTATGATTCCAGAAATCTTCATTTGATAGCTCTCAAAAGCCAAGTCTTTCAGGCCACTACAGTCCAGAACCCCCTTCAGGCATACAGAACAACGATCTTCCTGAAGCCATGCAACGGAATTCGTCACGCAAGAATTTGTAGAACTTAATTAGATCATAATATATGCAGAAAGATAAATAAATGCCCATTGCATCATATCATAGGATGGATTTTAAATCGGACTTGAAGGTCAAGGAGGGGTCAATACCGTTCCATTCGATGAAAGACAGCTGACCAGGGCTACGTTTCGAGACCTTTCCTCTTCTGATCGGACATTGAAGCAGCTTGTGATTGAGCTTGACCAAAAAACGAGCTGTATTTTTTGTCAAATAAGTCAGAGAACCTAGCTATTTTGGGGGGACAACATCTCATGCATAACGGATAATGACAGATAAATGAAATCTAGGAGAGAGAATCCTATTACTAGAACTAGAACGTGGCACGTTGCAATTTTCTTTACCATACTAATTCTCAAGAGCAACTGATATCTCACCAACATTTTTTATGCATAAACCGTTCCTGTACCCACGTTTTTTTCTGCGAATCATTTTGACAGCAGATAATACATTTGACAAATGGAGATATCAAAGCGCATGGTGTTATTAGGGAATAACAAATGGTAAAAAGGTACACATACAATGATATTAAGCCACTTTTGCATCAAACCAATCAACAAGGTGTCATGTCAACCACTTCGAACTGCAGAAACAATCCTCTACATTTCATAAAGTAATGTAGAATAATGTTGCCGTGACAGCTAATATGAAGGGAAACTGAAATTTGCATAAAGCAGAGTCTGGAAAATCTGCATAGTTTCTTTTTATTTGAAAGGCAATTATACCCACCGGGGTCAACAGATCAATAAAGCATGGTACCACTCAGTCACATTGCATAAAAGTATGTATAAAACAAATACAAATGGAAAAAGAATACCAATCTTGTGGAATGACCCTAAAAGATAATATCTGCTTACCCACACGTTGAACATTTCTTGTGATGCTTGCAGAATATTGACAAGCAAACAGAACATATATAGCCCATGTCTATTGTATTTTTGTGACAAAAGCACCTGCAAGTTTCATGAAGCTGATATGACCATTGTGCCCCTGAGGGTTAAGCGATGGAGACAAAGGGAAATGCTAGAAGGATTCCAAATTAATAGTGAAACAGGTCTGAATCAAAATAAATATTTCAGTAACGGCAGTAGAACTTTCACATGATACATTAAAAAGAAATGAAACCGGGAGAGAGGGTGGTTAAAATATCATATCAAATCAAGAAGACATCAAATCCAACTCAGAACAAGTGCAGTAGATGATGTTTCATGGACAAGCCATTACGTATTGCACCCTCAAAATAGGGTGAAGATATATAAATGTCCAAAGAACAATAGGGTTCAATCAAACAACAATAAGTCCATCATTCCCACTAAGTGGGATTTGCCTTTTGAAACTTTCTTCATTATTTTACTTGGTTTATTTGATCTGACCTTTTACTGAATTCAGGAGGAGATGTGCTTCAATTTTAAGAGGTGCTTAAGTGTGTTTAAAATGAACACCAAGTTCCAAATTTCAATCATTATGGAAAACAGATTTTCAGGATACAATGATCTAGATTGGTGCCACAAAATGGAAAACGTCTTTCAAAAAGGTGTACATATTACTGAAAATTATGGATTAATATGCTGAGTAATAAAAAGGGTTCACCTTGGCTAGTTTGGGGAGTTTTTTTGACAAGCTTCCACAAGTAGCTACAAAAGGTCTATAAGAAGTTACAAAAGTTTTACAAGAGAAACTTATTTAATAAGAGCTTCTGAGAAGAAACTCATAACTTCTCAAGAATAAGTAGAAATAATGGAGTCCAAAAGTCATAAATGTTAATGACATGGGCCATAAGCCTTAAGTCCATGGAATGAAAGATCAGCTGATATGAAAAATGTCAGCTGATATTTCCCAAATAGATTACGATTAGAAAAAAAAATTGTGACCTATATACCCAATATAGCTGATATAGATATTTATATCGTGCTTAAATATTATCGCAATTAAGCATTGCCAACATCTTTTGAAGGTTGGGAGGTTTATCAAGTCCTTGTTTACTATCTCGAAGTAGATCTAGAACTAATGCTTATATTAACTAATAATCAAGCTAGTCAATACCACACACTAAATTTCTAAACCACGGTGCAAGATATTTGCACATTTTATCTCTGTAGAGCTAGTTTCTAGTTTATGATAAATTGTCATGTCTTACCTTCCTTCAAGAGTCACACTTCATCCAGGCTAGCACTCATTTCAGCTAAATTGAAGACACTCATTTTAGCTAAAATCTAGTCCAATTTTAACAATATTGTGACATATAATTGGCTTTATATCCATTTCATAAAATCTCGCTTTTGATTTTATAGGCATTTGTCTATCCCACAACACAATACATTCCTCCATCTAAGCCATCCAATGAAAACCATATGCATGGCATCCTCATCAATCTTCTCTTCTGCTGGAATGACTGTTATGAGGTAACAACATTGTCCTTTTTTTTTTTTTTTGGCTACACACAAGTTAACAATATCTGCTACCCCAGGAAATCCCTTGATTTCAGAATATGCTACTGGTGATTGGGCTGTTTAAAAGAAATGAACACAGGAGAAAATTTCACCCAAGAACCAGAAGTAGAAGCAGCTTAGCCAAAAAAAATCACAACACAAAATCAATGAATTTGAGGATCTTATACTCAGCAGCTTAAGGCGAGATAGTAGGAAGAAACACAGAGTTAGAACATATCTTGACTATGCGGAACAGAAAAAAATGAACTTACGAGGCACGGAAATCCACCCCAGCTGGTTTAGGAAGTTGAAGAAAATTGCGAGAGTGCAGATCAGTAGCAAATACAGTCTGCATGTCAGAAGCAGATCAGATAACAGTTGGCACAGCACAGAATATGCAAAATCAAGAAAGTCGCAGCTGAAGGGAAGAAGAATACATTATTACTAGTAGAGCAAAATACGAAGAGATCAACAAAAAGATTGCTGGAAAAAATTCATAATCATAATAGTAGATAATTGAGGTCAAATAGGGGGGGGGACCTCAGGGCAGATATGGAGAGAGTAAACAGCTAGAAGCAGCGAATATATAACATATATGGGTCCATAGGATGAGGTAGTAATGGCAATGTGATGTAAAACTGCACATAAAATTGCATAGCTATCACCCACATTAACAAACCTACAATGAGATATTGAAATAGTCCATCCAGTTGCTGCGGCTTCAAATAGACACCGCCTGTTATATATGAAGCCTGTATATCAAATTAATTTGAATGTACAAATAATCAATGAAGCCCAGAGTTCAAAGCTAAAGGCACATGTTGTCAGAAATAGTTTATTAGGCCAAGTTTAGAAGGAAAAGAGAAGCAGGAAGTCAGTAATACCTGCTGCAGGAAGGCAGAATGTTGTGCTCCTATAACACAGGAATCTATTGGCACCTGCATTGTAGCAAAAAGCAGCAGACAGCAAAAGGGGATTGCAATCATGATCAGCACACTCAATTGAAATTCTGACCAACACAACGAGATTAGTAGTGGCAATTTACTACCATGGAACGTTGGGCTGAGAATATGGTATTCATTACAGCAACATATCTGCAGGAAAAAAAAAAAAATCAGACAGAAAAGCTAGAGGCACAAGAGAGAAGAAAATAAATTGCATTGCAGGGAAGAGGGAACAAAGAGAAAAGAGCATACTGCTCAGGTCCATCTGGGGATCCATGCAAGCATAGAATCTGCCACCACAATAGATACACGAAGAACTCACATCCATTCCAAAGGACAAGTACACGAGTAAAACTTTTGACAGAAATAATCATCACACAAAAATTTCCAAAGCAATGTCTGATCCTACATGTCAGCCTCAGAAATCCAAGTTGGACTAGTCATGTATAGCAACTACTAAACTACCACCTCCCACATTAAACTTTATGGCAGTCACGAACTACTAAAATTCTACAGATGGAAGGGACGGGAGTGTTTAGTCATTCACAAAAAATATAGCTACTCACCCTTGGCTGCGGATGGAGCGGTCCTGAACGGAAAATGCGCTGTATATCTATTATGTCAATCAATCCAAACATGATTCAATAAAACAATTACAACTACGCTGCATAACCTCCAAAAGCAACAAGCAGACAAGCCACATATTCAAACATCTAATCACGTTATCAAAAATCAACAGCAAAGGAGGATACAACAAAGGGCCATCGACAGAGAACCCGAAAGGAGTGAAGACCCAATACCGTCAGTCGATTCCTCAATGCTCATTTTCTCATCTTTAGTCAAAAATTCTTCCAAATTCTCCAGCAATTCGGAGCAGAATGCAGGCACTCGTCCATTTCCGGAGCTCTTAGTGATCGAAGATGACGAAGAAAGCGAGGAATCGTAAATGTAGCCGCATGAATTATATCCAGTAGCAATAACGACGACTTGGTTGAGTTGGTTGAGAAATAAGATTGAATTTAGGAATGAAAGAACCTGCAGGGACGAAAAAATAAAGAAATTTTTAGAAATCAGTGATGCAAGAAGGAGTTTTGCAATATATATAAATAGATAGAGATAGATAGATAGAGAGAGAGAGAGAGGTTACGTGAGAGAGAAAATTAGAGAGAGAAACAGAAGAGTCGTTTGATGTGCTCCAGAAGTAAGGGTTGGTGTCGAGCAACACGACTAGCAGACTAACATCGTCTGGAATATATATTTGGAAATAAACGTCAGGATGTCAAGAAACCATGAACAGAGGATGGATTTGCAGAAAGGGAGATAGAGAAAGAGAGAGGGTGGGAGGGAGTACCCGTGTAGAGCTTTGAAGGAGCAGAAGCCATGGCTGCCGGGTTTCTTTCCTTTGGGAGCTCTGTTGTTTTTACTCCCTTAGCGCCGACCAACACACGCAGCCCACAAGGTCGAGTGAACTGGGCTCCATATTTGGGCTTTCATTGCACCATCCCGACCTTTAGGCCTGTCTCGATTGGGCCAACACTAGTCATAAGCTAGATATAATGTGAATTTATTTGCATACCAACGAATTACAGGGCTGATCACTGTCATATAAAAAGTCTAATGTATCATATTATTACACTAACACCACAAGGCTAACCTCAAGCCATTTAACGACCGTATAACACTATAATAATCAATCAGCACCAACAAAGCAACATAAGAACAATAATATCTCTATAACATAATTAAATAATCCATCCGATAACAACACTAACCAAACGATACCAACCCATCAACATAATTGGCAACAATAATATAATCAACACATTTGTACTTTAACAATATTATTAACATTATAATCCTAATACCAACTTAATCAACATTTACTTTATCATTGCCCTCTCCAAGAGAACCTTGTCCTCAAGGTTTAACGAGGAAAAATCTGGTTGAAGTGTTTCAGATTTAGAAAGCTCATAGAGCGAAAAGACTGCTTCCTTCCTCTCTCTGGACTTCTCATGATTCAAAAACTTGACTATTGTGCGCACAGTGTCCCCTTCAGCCATTATTTCCTTAGTTTTGGAGTCTTCCTCTGCCATATTTCTAAGGGTTTTCAGAGCTTTTAGTTGAACTTTGCAGCTACTGTTCTTTAACATGTCAACAATCAAATATATCACTCCTGATTTGTGAATGACATGCTGCTTATTTGATTTGCTTCTGTCATATGTGCAGGACAAAATTCAATGCCAGCAAGATATCACCTTCTGAAGAACCCATAGAAAGTGATGTACAGGCCAGATCAAGCTGTGCGGCTTCATTCCTAGCTGTCCATTCTTCAATGGTGTGTCGTAGGGCTACACTAGGGTTCAGATCTGTGCTTTTCAGTTCTTGTAACGTTAGTGGGGAAAAAGACTTCCTTCCACTCTCCTTGCACTCCTTGAACCATTTCTCAATGGCTTCCCTGGCAAAAGTTTGCCCAGTTTCTATGGTTATAGGATCACGCATGACTTGCTTTGTTAAAGGGCAAACAATCATAGATGGGCTCTATGTGATGTCTCTCCAATTGGTGGCTCTCATGTTGCTGGCTGCCGGAGTCACTACTACCAACCCAGCTCCCATGCCGAGCCATCAAATGTAAGGCGGCTTCTTGCACAGTGTTGATGAACTCACTGTCACTTTTTAAAGCAATGTGGCAGCGTTGTCGAACCTCTTCAAACATTGTGGCAGAAAGGAGGAGAGTTTGTCTCTGTTTGGGAACAGCAGCAACAATGCTCCCCTCAACATCCTAGCGAAAACCCATAAGCCCAGTTGCAAATCCAGCAGTATTCTCAAGATGAATTCTAAGGCTTCCAGCCGTGGCTAGCAAAATATAGCAAGGATATGCTGGCATGCGTTTCTGTCCCACAGTATGTCTTGTGTCCATAATCACAACTTGAACACCAATAGAAGGATAATATGTGAGTAAGGTGTTAGCTTCTGCGGCAAACTCCCAGGTCGGGCATATTACAAGCACAAGAATTCGTGGTCGTTTTTTATCACGGCTGACAGGGGTGAGTTGTCCCCCACTTCAATTAATAGAAACAAGAATGCTACAGTTCTTCCAGTGCCCATCTTAGGCTTTTTCAGAACATCTTTACTTGTGGACAGCATAGTGTCCTACGATTTGAAGAGCTCGTGCCAGCAGTCAGCACCCAGCAACCCGAATGCTCCGTCCAAGTCACCATTGAATAGTGACAACACGAGCAGCTAATGGGGGAAGTAGGTGTAACTGAGAGCCTCAAGAGTTGGTGGGCAGATCAGCAAGCTGAGAAAGAGGATGTTGATCAACGGGTAGATCAATAGAAGTCGGTGGACAGTGAGTTTATCAGCAACTTCCATTAACTTACTCTAGATTTCCGGCTTCTCCATGCTACAAGCACCGGAGACCCCCTGGCCTCGATAAGCAGTGAATGGATTGGTCCAACAAAGCCTTAAGGGGTTGATGATCAGGTTGGATAGTAAGTTGGGGCCCAAGAGAAATTGGCGCCATTTCGTCACAATTTCTGTGATAGCCCAAAGTTCCTAAAGGTAAGTGGAAGACTTGTCTCGTAGGAGCTGTAGAATAGAAGCAAGATGGTGAAAATGCTGTTCCCAAGATGGGCGGTAGACCAAAATGTCATTGAAGAATAGTAACACAAATTTCACAGGTGCGACATTCGGTTTCAAGGAAATTGAGTGGGTGGTAGAGCGTTGAGAGGGTCATCCGTGTGGCACAGGGAATACGTCAACATAAGAGGATAGGATGTTGAGAGCATAGCAGAGATGGCCGAGTCCACATAGGGGGCCAAGGGTTTGGTAGAACAAGGATAGTTAAATGGTCACCTGGAGAGGGCTCCATGACTGCGGAGACTATCAATTGGAAATATATTTGAGCAAGGATAGAATCGAAAAGAGTGGATATATCACCAGATGATAGATATTTGAGCACTTGTTGCTGCTCATCAGCTACTAAATAACCCCGAAACACATCAAAGTTAACAATATCAATTATGCCAAGATAACATAGTGGCAAATTATGATTCCATAGAATCTGTAGCCTCTTAGGGTAGCACTCGTTCCTCTTAATCTTGTCAATTCTAGGACCAAACATATTGACACTGTTGCTATTCTGATACGTGCTCCATGGCAGTATCGTGCTCTGTCACCGGCGAGAAGGTGAGAGGAATGAAGAGAGGAGAATTCTGGCAGAGGAGGGTAGCAGGAGAAGTAATTGAGAGCATAAGAGAGAGAGAGAGAACAGCTGGGGGAAGGAGAAAGGTATCGAGAGGGAAGGGGAAATTCCAAAGAGACAGAGAGTGAGAAAACAAACAGAGAGAGAGGAGAATTGGTAATAGATTCGGTACCCATTTACTACAGCTTACACAGCATTATAAAGGGACAGGGTAAGCCTGACTAATGGTGGTTTAGAGCCAATGGCTGGCACATAACAAAACAGAAAGCATAATAGAATAAAATAACAAAATAACAAAATTCTGGAAAATGGCATGTCGTTGGCTGGTAGTAGTCGGCTGACGTGGTAGAAGGCTGATGTGGTCGTGACGTTCCCGAGGATGAATTGATGAGCCCGTAATATTACTCATTCTATCAAAGAAACTTTCTCCTCAAGGTTGAACGAGAAAAACCAAAATCCATAGAGTAATTTCTTCTTGAACCCCAGCAGTAGGTGAGAAAACAGATGCGGCGGGATTATAGGCCGTAGATTCTGGAATGAATTTGTATGCTGTTGCCATGATTGGTCACCTTGCATAGTTGGTCTATTCATGATGGGTTGTGGAGTAGTATAAGCATATTGATCTGTGAACCCTGAATTTTGATTGTTTCCATAACCAGAAGCATGTGCCCTTGGCGGAGGAGGATACTCTGAAGAATATTGAGGATGACCTGACTAAGGCTGCAGCTGCTGTGGTTGAGGCTGAGATAGGGACTAATGTTGAGGTGGTGATTGGGCCCAAGGAACAACGTAACTGTTGAAAGGAATCTGAGCAGGATTCAGAGAGTAAGTCTGATGAGTATAGTCACCTTGATTGCCAGGAGAAACGTGTCTGGCTCGGTGGGAAAGATAATGTAGGGGTTTGTGGGGCCGTAGGCAAGATTGAAGTTGTAGATAGCATAATGCTCAAGAGGTTAATAATTTCCTGTGCTTTTGTAGTCTTTGTGGGAGCAGGTGGATCTAGTAAAACCAAGGCATTGCTTGAAGCAAAATATGAGGCTGCTGTAGAAATGTCAACGCTGGAGGCAATTTTGTCGGCAGTTCTTGTTGATATGTCCTTCGAGTGCATGGGATTTGGCTTTGCATGCCCTCGAGCTAGCTGTGCAAATTCATCCTCCTTTTCTGCCTCATCAACGTGATCCCTCACCATTGGAGTTGCCAGTATAGGGGAGTCTGTAACAATTTGGCTTTTACCCTCAGCTTTTGTCCATCTAGCTTCTGCTTCATTTACTTGGGGGCTAAGAGTAGTCCCTTGAGTTAGAAGAGGGGTACTAGAAGCTATTGCATCATGGTTGGCAAGCGCACACTGCAAGATATCATTCAGTTCAAGACCCAAAGCAAGGAGCCTCTCATCCGCTGTGGTAGTAAGCACTTGCATCAGCTTTGTTTGATTAGCACGACATCGATCAACGAGATCAACTATAACCTCATCTTTCATTGTCATGTGGTTCTTTGGGTTGATAGCTTGCAGCATGTCAGCCAAGAGATCCATCACATTCCGCTTAGATTCCATGCTTGATATGCTTAAGCTCTCCACCTCAAATGCCAGTGCTTCACTAAGCCTTCTCAAAGCATTGATTGGCATCCCAACACTAGCATGAGCATGTCTATTTGATGGTTGGGTAACAGGCGACGTAAAACTTTGGGCTGAATCCAATAATCGTGGGGGAAATTGTACACTGGATTGCTCCAAGTAAAGTATCAAACACCCAATGATGCAGGCTGCTGCCAGGGATCGCCTGAAGAACTTTTGTTCTCGGCAAAGGTGTCCTCTCGACAGCGCAGGGCACGACCGAGATGAAAAAGGGGATGACCGAGGTAAAAGTGCCGAGGTAAAGGGCCGAGTTGCAGGGAATGGCTGAGTGATGCAGGAAATTACTGCGGTGAAAATAAGAGGGAAGAGAGACAACAGTGAATGGGGAAAGAAGCAAGTGCAGGGAGGGCGAGTTCAGCTCAGAGAAACAGGAAAGAGAAAATAGGGAGAAGGATTAAGAAGGAAGGAGCAAGGAGGAAAAACAGGAGGTGTAGAGAATTGTACACTTGAACGCTCAAAGTAAAGTATCAAACACTTTATTTTGCTATCATGCGCTAATGTCAAAAGAGCCACCTCTCCTTTCTTCATGGTCAAATCAACTCTGTCCAGCCCCTCAATAACTTGCTCTTCTTCCACCTGGGACTCAAACAGCTTATCTCCATCACCATGCCCTTTTCTCACGACTACAGCTCCTTCTTGTAGCTTCTCGACTAATTGCACTTTCACCACAGTCCCATCCTTAGGGCAGACATATCCTTCAGTTTCCTTCAAGATCTTCGTGCAGATGCCACCATCCTTCGTCGCCTTGATTCCCGGGTCCCATCCCTTAATAGTTTGACCTTGTCCTAGAGTGAATTTGTAAGGTGTTCCCCTCTCACGGCTTGAATTGAACCTTGTTCTATCAAGCAAAATACCAGTATAATGCACTGCCTCAATGGGTCGGAGACTCGGAAAATTTGCAACCTCTTTCAAACTGGGGGGAGCAAAAAATCCTCCAGGTGTGCTATTGACGCTTGCAAGAAGTGTGTTCTGTTTGCTGAGAGTACCCAATGCTGAAGGCAGCAAGCGCACACACTCCAGCACAAGAAGTGATGTAGAAACCGTTTCTGGAAACGAATCCGTTGGAGATTCATTGTTGTTGGGGTCAGCCTCTGCAATTGGAACGAGGAGCTGGCCACAGTCTCTGTCCGATACCGGTGCTGCCAGATCCAAGTTCTCAATCGGCAAATTGGGCAGAAGGCTGTGTGGAGAGGGAGAATTTTGCAGAGTTGTGGTGGTATGAAACGTAGTCATTTGGGAATCAGGGGTTGCAGTCAAAGGTGATGGGAACGAAGTAAGGTATGGAAGCAACGGTGGTTCGACGGATTGTTTCTCGACACAAGACAAGGATGGGGAAATTTCAGTAAGGGATTTTGGAAATTGCTCACAAATGGAAGCAGTAGAGGTGATACCTGATGTGTTTTGCGGTACAATCGCCTTCAACTCCTATAACTCCTTCGTCAGTGCTGGTAAGCTAGGGATTGAACAGAAATGTGAGATTTCTGTAGGCGGTAGACGAAGATGAGAGGACGGGATGATAATCGAAGAGGAAATTGTAGACGACCGAGGATGGTGTTCGCTTCGTTGTCGTTCGATTCGGGCCAGAGATTAATGGATTTTAGCCATGGAAAACTGGATCTGTGCCGTGGTAGAAGAAAAATTGGTGAGTCGTTCTGTATGTTGCCGAATGATCGTTGTTTGCCGGTGGACAGTCCCTACAATGCTCTTCATCTCCTTCGACAGCCTTGCAACAGCAGCTTCCAGCGCGTCAAGGGCTTGTTCTTCGGCCATCGTCTCCTCTACTTTTGTCTCAATGAGAGCACCATTTGATACGTGCTCCATGGCCGTATCGTGCTCCGTTGTCGGCGAGAAGGTGAGAGAAATGAAGATAGGGGAGTTCTGACAGATGAGGGCAACAGGAGAAGTAATAGAGAGCGTAAGAGAGAGAGAGAGAGAGAACAACTGGGGGCAAGAGAAAGGTATCGAGAGGGAAGGGGGAATTCCAAAGAGACAGAGAGTGAGAGAGTGTGAGAAAACAAACAGAGAGAGAGGAGAATTGGTAATAGATTCGGTACCCATTTACTACAACTTACACAGTATTATAAAGGGACGGGGTAAGCCTGACTAATGATGGTTTAGAGCCAATGGCTGGCACATGACAAAACAGAAAGTATAACAGAATAAAATAACAAAATAACAGAATTCTGAAAAATGGCATGTGATTGGCTGGTAGTAGTCGGCTGACGTGATAGAAGGCTGATGTGGTCGTGACGTTTCTGAGGATGAATTGATGAGCCCGTAACATATTCTCCTCTCTGAATGGCAAACTAGGGTGCGAGTACACCCTGTTTGTTGTAAGAACTTTATAATCATCGGAAAAGGTCGTAGCTTCAGATTCTACTTCTCGTGTCAGAGTGTTCGGGTGCCTAATAAGCACACAACCAGGCCTAGTTTCAACATATTCCATTGGTGTCTCATTCTCAAGGGGCAAGTCCTTTGAAGAGACAGATAAGTAAGAAGACTTTTGTTCAGGTAAAGTGGTATAGAAATCTGTTGTAAGCTTCTCAACAGAAGATGGCTTTTGACGAGTTACCTCAGTTCTCTTCCTTGATGGTGCCAATGTGTCCAACGCAACGGATCGGAATGGTCCTGTAAAATCACTGGCATCTACGCCGCCAAAGTGGGCACAGCTCGTAAAATTTGTTATGGTGGAGCCAAGACTAGATCTATTGCTAGTATATTCATTAAGATTCATCTAGAAACTCAGGTTGTAATCTTGGGCAACAGCTTGGGTTAAAATATCAAACACTGAAACCACGAGCGGTGAGGGAGTTGGAAGGACAGGGAAATTTACGAACGACAAGGGTTGTCAGTCGATTCGGTTCAAGGTATGAAAGGTTTCGGTGAGGGAGTGCCGAATCCATTCTGTGGTAGGAATAGAGGTAGCGATTTGGACTGCATGCTGTTGTTCGGACGCCTTGCAAGAAGGAATGGCAGGTTAGGATAAATAATTGGAGAGCGATTTGGATGTCTGGTGGCGATGGTAGCTTTCTGGGTAGAGTGTGGGTTGCGGGATGGAAGGTGACAGCTGGAGAAGCCACGAATGATGGAGGATGCGCCGGTAAGCTAGGGTTTCGCTCGATGTTGTTGAGAGATGGAAGGATGTCAACGATAGAGTGCTACATTTACTTGGTTGTGGAAGTAAGTGCCGTGATTCTTTCTGTATTTCGCCGGATGGTTGCTGCGGCTTCCTTCATCTCCTTCGACAACCTTACAATGAAAGCTTTGAGCACCGTCGGTGCTTATTCTTCGATTGTCAGCTCCTGTAACACAGCAACCTGTAACAGAGCCGCCCAAATCTGGAGTCCAAAAATGAGCTGCAGGTTCATGCAGATGTCGATTAGATTAAACAAAATAATGTTCAGTAAATTCTCTACGGTTCTTCAACCCTTCCAAACCTCACGGCCAACTCCCATTTCACAAGCAACCCGAAATTTTCAACATACAACCACAAATTTCCTACCTGCAACAATAAATTTCGCCATATATTTCACACATTTATCTCATCATGTTTTCATTCCCAAAAAAAAAAAAAAAAAAAAACACGAAAACCTAGTCAGGGTTATTCACCAAATTTGAAAGTTGAGGCCAAAATATACAAAGATTGAGATGAAGTTGGTGTAGATTAAGGAGTGACCTGATTTAACTCCCCGAGCTTCCTCCTCCACCTCCCTCTCTCTCTCAGCTGCTCTCTATCTCCCAATATCTCGACTTCTGCACTCGGTTGTTATCCAAACAAACAACACTTAATCCGAGCCGTCCACGCACGAATTAATGGAACGGATAAGATTAAAATAAAAATGTATAAATATTCGTCGTCCGATTCGGTACAAATCCTGCGGCTCAGAATTTGGAAGCTTGAAATTTGAGACATCTAGGTACAATCGAGTTTTTGGGCATTTTCTTTGAGGAACGAAATCATCTCTCAGGCATTCGAATATGAAATCCAAAATTTAAAGAAGCAAAACACAGATTCGGAGCATTTCGTTGAAGATCTACGACGCACAGCGTTCATATCTCTCTTCCTTTAGTGTCGTCAAGTGAGCAACACTGTTCACAACGGATAATGCAATGTTGGTTGATTTTTGTGTTTTTAATTATTATTTGTTGCCTTTTTGTTTTTTTGATTATTTGTTGATTTTTATGTTGATTTTCGAAACTAGGGCTAGGTTCTGTTTCTACAAAACTTCTTCCTAAAAATCTCATTATCATTTTCATTATTGTTGACCTAGGGCTAGGATTATGGTTCGGTCGGTCAAAATTAAGAGGACAAAGATGACAAACACACAAATACACGACAAAAAAATATAAAAGAATTGGATGATACACAATTTTACGTGAAAAATTTTCTTCTAAATAAAATAAAAAAATTATATAACATTTAATCCCGAAATCATTTCACTATGTGAATGTTGATTACAAAAATCTTTTGACTACACAAATCCTTGAAGAGTTGAAAACAAAATAAGAGCAAAATATAAGAGTAAAAATAGTTATTCTTTGTGTTCTCTATTTATTCTCTTTCTCACTCCTCTACACACTATCATACTTAGCATACATATGTACATACACAATCTAAGCAACCGCTTATTCAGTAAGCAAGTTACGTGCACAGTAAAATTTACCACCAACTCTGTAAAATGTCATTCTGTTGAAAGCAGTTGACCTACTCTATAAGTCGGCTGTCAACTCTGAAAGTTAACTCCTTTTATGAAAAGCTGTCTACGCAGATTTTGCAGGTGACTAGTTTTCTCAGTTAGAGTCCCCAAGCGTTGACTAAAGTCCTCAACCTATTGCCTAGTGTCCTCAGACATCATCCCATGTTCTCAACCGTCACTTAATACTATCAGTCAACAGCTGATAATTTCAGCCATCACTTAGAGTTCTCGTCCTTCAATCAGAGTTCTCGGTTATTATGCAAAGTCATCTTCCCTTAATACCTCTTCGACCAAGTGTAACTACTCTGACCTTCATTTATGTTGGACAAGTCCCATACGGGAGTGACCAAAAAATTTTAACAAACTTTTCCTCACGACCGTGGGAAAACTAAATCAGTCAATCCAGACATACTGTAACAGGTTTCAAGCTTCCTCTTAGATTATACCTTAGTCATCATATTTAACCCATTTTCTTCAATTTGAACTTTATCTAATGATTGCAGTTCTGTGTCAATAATATCTCTCACCCAATGGTATCGAATATCAATATGTTTCGATTTTAGGTAGAATGAGGAGTTCCTGTAGAAATGTATTACACTTTAGTTATCACAAAGTACCACATGCTTCTCCTATTCAAATCCAAGTTTTCGGACAAATTTCTTTATCCACAGCATCTCCTTACTGGCCTCAATTATAGTAATAAATTTTGCCTCAATGGTTGAAAGAGCGACGCATTTCTGCTGCTTTAACTGCTAAGAAACAGTTCCTTCGGCAAACTTGATCAGATATCCTGAAGTGAACTTTCGGGAGTCAACATCACCGGCCATATCAGTATCAGTGTATCCTACCATCAAAGACTTGTCACTTTCAAAACACAAATACATATTGAAAGTCTTCCGAAGATATCTCAATATCTACTTTACTGCTGACCAATGCTACTTATCGGGATTTAATAGAAGTCGGCTAACTGTATCGACGGTATGTGCAATGTGCGACCTTGTACACACCATAGCATACATTAGGCTTCCCACAGCCGACAAGTAAAGTACGCCTCTCATGGCAGCTTTTTCATCATCCGAGTTCAGACACTACCGACTACTCAATCTGAAATGACTCACTAGCGGAGTGCTCACCGGTTTAAATTTATCCATATTGAAGTGTTGGAGCACCTACTCCACATAACTCTCCTAGGACATTCACAATATCTGCCTTATGGTTGTGAAATATTCTAATACCTAAAATCTATTTCGCCGACCCCAAGTCCTTCATGGGAAAGGATTTTTCAAGTTGTCACTTCAATTCGGTAATCCAAGTTACATTTTGCCCAACTATCAATATATCATCCACATATAGTAGGAGAATAATAAAATCATCTTCAAAAAACCTCTGAATAAAGACACGCTGGTCCAAAGTGATCTTCCGGTAGCCTTGAACCACTATAACAAAGTCGAACTTCTTGTACCATTGTCTCATGTTTGCATTAGCCTATATGGGCTTTTCTTCAGACGACACACCAAGTGTTCCTTCCTCTTAATCTAGAATCCCTCCGACTGCTCTATGTAGATATCCTCCTTGAGATCACCGTAGAGAAAAGCCATCTGCACATCTAACTGCTCCACCTCTAAATCAAGGACGACGACCAATCTGAGCACTATTCGAATAGAATACATTTTCACAATAAGAGCAAAAATCTCATCAAAGTTGACGCCCTTTCGCTGGTTAAATCCTTTCACCACTAGTCGCGCTTTGTACCTCAAATTCGAGGTGCTCTCATTAGTCTTCAAATTGAAGACTCACTTATTCTTCAGGACTCTCTTTCCTTTTGATAGTTCAGTCAGCTCAAATGTATAGTTCTTATGCAGGAAACCCATCTCATCCTGCATGACTTTCATCTATTTTATTTTGTACTCATCCTTCATTACTTCTTTGAAATTTTCAGGCTCTCCTCTATCAGTGAGTAATATGTACTCACAGGATGACAAACGAACAAATGGTTGTCGGTTCCTTAAGGATCGTCAGACAACAACCTCTTAGCTGGCTAAGAAGTGACGTCATCCTTATTTTCGTCTGACACTAGTATCTCCTCATTACCTTTCCCGGCCATACTTTGGCCCTCAACCTCTTGACAAAGAGGTGCTGGTCGGACAATATCAACACTTATCTTGTCAATCCGACCGGTATCTGATACAGCCTTCTTCTCTTTGCCGATGTCATTAATAGTTTCGTCCTCTACAAACACTGCGTCCCTTGATCTGACAAGTTTCTTCTCAATTAGATCATAGAGTCTGAATCCCAACTTATCTTTCCCGTAGCCCAGAAAAACACATTACATTGTCTTCGGTTCCTACTTTATCCTTTCATCCTTTGGAACGTGAGCGAATGTCTTACACCCAAATACCCGGAGATGGTCATAAGACACTTCTTTTTTGGAACATAATTTTTCTGGGACTTCTCCATTTAGTGGGTCGGACGGTGATCTATTAATGATGTAGGCAACAGTTCTCAATGTCTCTATCCAAAAGTTCCGAGGAGTTTTGCCTCAGAGAGTACACATCTAACTCTCTCTATCAGCATACGATTCATTCGCTCAACCACCCTATTCAATTGTGGCATTTTCGACGGTGTCTTTTGGTGCCGAATACCATGAGACTAGTAATAGGCATCAAAGGCCTCAATGTACTCATCATCATTTAGCTTTCTTCTAGTCTGCCGTTTAACCAGAGTATGAAAATACTCAAATATTCCAAGGACTTGGTCATTGGTCTTAAGTGGGTAGACCAACAGCTTCTTCGAGTAATTATCAATGAATGAGATAAAACATTATACACCTCCGAATGACTTCTCCTTGAATAGCCCATAGACATCGATGTGTACTAGCTAAAGCGGCTCGACCTTCTTGGTGGATGAGTCTCCTTGGAACGAGACTCACTGCTGTTTCCCCACCATGTAGTTAGGGCAAGTCCTCAGGCCGGTCTCCTTCACTCCTGGAATAAGGGCCTTTCTGGCCAGATTGCTTAACCCACTTTTACCCATGTGACCTAGCCGACGGTGCCACAAATCTGAAGACCCCTCATTGCTAGCAACATTCACTACTCCGATAGCAACTGAAGCTTGCACCACATACAGGTCGAAAACCTTCTTTCCACGAGCAATAACTAGAGTCCCTCTAGTTAATCTCCATACTTCCCCACAAAAGGTGCTAAAACACCCTTCATTGTCCAGTCTGTCGGCTAAGATTATGTTCAGCCAGATATCAGGCACATGCCTGACATCTTTCAGCAATAACCTTGTCCCATTGTTGGTAACAAGCGACACGTTACTTCTGCCTACAACTCGGGACGTTCCTTCATTTTTCATCCCTATCACTCTAAAATCTCCTGAAGTGTAAGATGAGAATAATCTCCTTCTGGATGTGGCGTGGAGTGAAACACTTGTATCTACCACCCAATTGGACTCGTGGTTGGTCAAATTTACCACATCATCTATGCCATATGTCAACAGGAGATCTTCTCCAGTGACTATTGAGATCGAGGCATTCTCCTTACCTCGTTCCTTCTTGATTTTATTTTCCTTACCTTCCCCGTTATTGTCACATTTTTATTTGTAACAGTGTTTCTTGATGTGGCCTTTCTTATCACAGTAGTGACACTCAAGGGTTTGATAATTTGAACGAGAGTTGTTGCAATCCTTTTCTCTAAACTTTAGGCTATGCCCTTTACTCCTTCCTCGGTACTCCGTGACCATAGGTCAGAGTGCTGAGAGGAAGAAGAGGCCTACGATCGACGCCTCATCTTCTCGTTTAGCACAGCTCATTTTGCCATTTTCAGGGTTACCATACCATTTGGAGTAGTATTGACTATGGTAATTCGTATCACCTCCCAGGAGTTCGGCAGAGTCGTAAGGAGTCACAGACCCAACATTTCATCTTCAAACTTGATGCCCATATCATTCAATTGGTCAACACACTCTTGAAATTCATTTAGGTGGTCGGCAACAGGCATTTTCTCCTTATACTTCACTTACATCAATTTATTCAAATGAAACAATTTATTATTACCATTCTTAGAAGTATAGAGAGTTTATAGCTTCTCCCACATTGTCTTCGCATCCGTCTCATTTCGGATGTGATTGTATATATTGTCGTCCACAAACTGTCGAATGTAACCGTAGACCTATTTGTGCTCAAAACCCCACTCTTCCTCGAATTTTGCCTCGAGCTTTTATGTTGCGAACACAGGAAAATACATTGTCTTTACAAATAGCAGCTCAGCCATCTTACTCTTTCAAGTATTGTTGTTTGTGCCGTTCAAATAGATCATCTTGTTTTTCACCTCCATCCGTTTCAACAAAATTTTACACCGACCCAAATAAGCTCACTCTGATATTATTTGTTGAGATTAGGATTGTCAGTCGGTTGGTCAAAACCTAGAGGACAAAGATGATAGGCACACAAATACAAGACAAAGAAATATGAAAAAATTGGAGAATATATAATTTTACGTAAAAAATTCTCTTCTGAATAAAAGAAAAAATCACGAGATATTTAATCCACAAATAATTTTACTATGTGAATCTTGATTACAAAAACCTTTTAACTATACATGCTCTTGGAAAATTGAGAATAGAATAAGAGCAAAATATAATAGTAAAAATGGTTACTCCTTGTGTTCTATCTTTATTTTCTCTTTCTCACTCCTCTACATACTATCACACTCAGCATACATATGTACATATATAGTCCGGACGACCACCTACTCGGTAGGCAGAATGCATGTGCAACAAAACCTACCACTAACTCTGCAAAATGCCATTCTGTCTGGAACAGTTGACCTCCTCTACAAGTCGGTTGTCAACTCTGAAAGTCAACTTTTTTTCTGAAAAGTTATTTACGCAGACATTGTAGATGACCAACTTTTTCAATTAGAATCCCCAAGCGTTGACCAAAATCCTTGACCTTTTGCCTAGTGTCCTTGGATATCATCCCATGTCCTCGGCCGTCGCTTAATTTCCTTTGTCAACAGCTGATACTTTCAACCATCACTTAGAGTTCTCGTTCTTCAATCAAAGTCCTCGGCTGTTATGTAAAGGCCTTGACCTTTAATACCTCTTTAGCCAAGTATAACCATTCTGGCCTTTATTTATGCCGACCAAGTCCCATAAGAAAGTGACCAAAAAACCCCAACATTTAAAACTCGAGGGATGCTGATGGAATGCAGATGTTAGTATGTGCTTCACCC
Source organism: Nepenthes mirabilis (assembly GCA_025585075.1). Lineage (NCBI taxonomy): Eukaryota > Viridiplantae > Streptophyta > Magnoliopsida > Caryophyllales > Nepenthaceae > Nepenthes > Nepenthes mirabilis. The sequence goes on along the minus strand of JAODPA010083412.1, from coordinate 2,080 downwards.
TTGCTATTCTTTGGCATAAACTAGACAGGAGTTACATTCCTCCAGTGTAGTGTAATATTAACCGGTTTCATTGAGTTATTAGTTGCCTCTTTTGTTTGTCCTTGAATGGAGTAATTTGAGCAAGACATTTGAATTACTAATGTTTATTCTACGTCTCTATTAATAGAAGCTCTTTGTTCAATGTTTATTGTGATATTGCAAGAGAACTACTGATGTTTGATTCGAATCAGGAACATTTATTATGTCATCTAACAGTAAGGCTTCAACTGCAACGAGTAGTAGCAAAAATGGCCGTCCAACATGCCCCAATGGTTACCCAGCGAAAATTGAGATTGTTGGGATTCATCACCCAATACACCTAACCCGACGTAGCGAAACAAATCCGAATTCTCTGTTAATTATCAGCCACCAAATTTGTGAGTACAAAAAATAAATAATATATAACGATTTTTAACGTAGAAAATCCTTCTCAACCAAGGAAAAAATTATAAGACATATTCCAAATAAATTTACTATAAATAGTACAGGTTACAAGAACCCCATCCAAAATCCCTTTACTCTAAATTTGAGTAAAGAATGGTTGAATATAACCTTATCTCAACACACTCGGTAACCCACAAGAGAAATACAATGAGAAAAAGAGCAATCAAAATGAAAAATATGTTTCTAAAATTACCTCTAGAACAACGTACCTAATTTGGCGAAGAACGAAATTCAAATCGAATATCGACCGGATACTGAATCTCTTCCTCTTCTCTCTTCTTCTCTTCTATTCCGTGTGCAGCACACTTGTGGGTTCCAATCTTTTAATTGACAACAACAGGATCTTCAAGATTGCAGATTTGGGTATTGCATATTTTTTAAACCCCCACCAAAACCAGCCACTAACCAGTCAAGCCATTACTCTTTGGTATCGGCCTCTAGAGCTTTTACTTGGGGCTACCTACTATGGGACAGCTGCAAATTTGTGGAGTGTGAGTTGTGTTATTGCTGAGCTGTGTGTTGGGAGGCCTGTAAGTTCTAGACGGACAGCGGTGGAGCAATTGCGTACAATATTCAAGCTGTGTGGCTCACCTTCTGAGAAATATTGGAGAGAATCAAAATTATCTCATGCTAAAGTATTCAAACCCCAACAACCTTATATACGAAGCATTATAGAATCAATTAAAGACCCTCCTACTTTAGCCTTAAGTCTCATGGAGATGCTGTTTTCCATTGATTCTTTTGAGCGTGGATTTGCAGCATCGGCTTTGACGAGTGAGTTTTTCACTACAAAACCATTTCCATGTGGTCCGTCAAGCTTGCCAAAGTGTCCGCCCAGCAAAGAGTTTGATGCCAAAATGAGGGATGAAGAGAGTAGAAGAAGACAAGTAGCTACTAGCAACAAGGGCCACCGGCTTGACCCTAAGAGTACGGTGACAAGAGAGTCCCGAAAAATTCTGGCACCAAATGCAAAAGCTGAACTAGGTATCTCAATGCAAAAAAAAACAATCTCAGCCCACTTCAAAGAGCAGAAGTGAGAAGATCAACTCCAATCAAGAGGAGGTTTCTTCTGGATTCCCTATTGCACCACCTAGACCATTTCAAGTTGTGGAAGAAAGCAAAAATTCTCAGGGCCAAACTGAGATTGTTACTATGGGGCAGGCTCAGGTTGGACTTATGAGATTGAGCTAGACTTATGGGACAGCGTGGGACACTAGCAAACCATTGAGCGGACCGTTGCAATTTGATTTGTGGTATCAATTCTGGAAAAAAGTTACATGGGAGACTATTTTGAAGGCTTACATGCAGACTAGGGGAACTGTTGAGATAGCAAGATCCATAGAAAGGGCCGATTAGGGCAGCAACAGTTACCAAAGCTTTTCCTCGTTCAACCTTAAAAACAATGTAGTTTTGATGGATGGGGCAATGTTACGGGCCTTATTCCTCCTGTTAGGATTCCTTTTCTGTTTTTTGTTATGGCCATGGTTGTTTATTATTTCCGCTTCCGCTTGGTATCCTTTTGGTTAGTTTCCAGTTGTTTGATGTATATATACTATAGATAGTAATAGTAATTGGAGGATAATTTTCTGTTGGCTCA
>JAODPA010083401.1:0-25702 GCA_025585075.1 Nepenthes mirabilis | reverse complement strand
TTTTGATTATATATATGTTTATATATATATATATGTCCCGACGAGGACTATTTTGAAAATTTGGACATTTGTTTGGATTTGAATATTTAATTTGGGTACGAGACTACCATTGAATTTTAAAATTTGGATCTTGGATTTCGGTTGGATTCGTTTTATCGGCGATTTGGATTTATCTTGGAATTTGATTGGATTTTCATCCATAAACTTCTCATCTGATTTATTGGACTCCTTTTGTCTAAATATGATACTTGCTGGGCATTAGGCTCATTTTTCTGTTTTGTCCCTTCAGAGTAGAAGGTTCGGATGCAGTACAGGAGTAAAGACATGATCGGTCAGACATTCGTCCGATTTGGTGAGTTTCAGTTTTATTATGGTTCATATTGATGTTTGCTATATTTGGATTATGGAATTGCAAAGGCAGAGGTAGGAGCAGCCACAACTTCAGCAACATGGAAAGGAACATCAAAAACAGTCCTCCCATGCAGATTTTACAACCCATATGGCTATAGCTGCTTTCAGCAGCCGCACCCAGCAGCAGGGAGAACATGGCAATCCTCCCTCATGTCGACAGTGGATCTATCATCATCCTCAGGAATGCATGGACAACTATGGCAGTAAAGAACAAACACCATAGGGGCCAAACAGGTGGTCTGCATCACCAGGAACACCATTACCTGAGCTCCTACACCCAACAGCAACTACCGGCATCAGTAAAAGCAGCAGGCCAAGATCAGCAGGCCAGCTCCACCACCACTGCTTCAGAAGCAGCATCTATCTCCACCAGCATGCTAGAATTCGGCCACAGCTACCAATGCCATAATCTGTATAGCAACGTCTAACAGCACCAGGCAATGTATCTTTAGGAGGCACAACACGTCACTAAACAACCAAATCTGCCTATTACAGCATGAGCCACTCCACCACCAGCCAGCCGAACTGAAATCCAGCATCAGTGATGATGCTGTCAGCAGCAAAATCAGTAGCCACCCACCACAATATTCCAACAATGACAAAGAAACTAGGCAAATTTCGCAACACCCAAGCCCCAGCCCAGCTCCAGCAGTATTATCCAACAGCAATCAAGTGTACCCCTCAGCACTCCGCAGCCCAAGGAATAATACCACATTGCATCAACCGCATGGGCAAGCTCAGGAAATGACGCTCTATACTATATCCAGCACATTGTGGGCACGCCCTCAGAGTACTAGCTTTCCATTTCCAAAACCAGCCCCAGCAAAAATCTTCATCAAAAAAAGAAACCAACACCTCAGAAGCACAGCAGTGACATGCAATCCACAGTCAACCAGCAGCAGCTCCCTCAATGAGAATACAGTCAGTTGCCACAATTCTTACCTCGTCCGGCAGATATCACAAACTTCCGCATCCAAACATCACTTCCACACAGAGAACCGGTACAACAGGGAATATCAACTAGATTAAGTTGATACATCCAACAGCACCCGGCCCCAATCACAACCAGCGGTGCGGCAACAACAGGTTTCAACCTGCCCAGTACCACTATCGAGCCACACCTGAAGAAATAAAACAAAACTCGACAGCTTTTTTTTTTGGGGGGGGGGGGAGGGGGAGGATCTCCCAGGGGGAAACCCAAGGGAAAATCACAGTTCCACTTTTTTTTTTTTTATAAGTTTTAACGGACAAAAATCAAGTGGTTTGTACACCCGTCGGCAGACAAGGAAGCCTTCAGTTTGTCCCGAACGACGTGTATAATCTGAGAACAAATCTGGGAGATATCCTGTGGGGAGGATTTCTGGAAGATCCGGTGGTTACGTTCTCTCCAAATAAAATAGACGGTGGCCGCTAGAGAAAGACTTTTTTTTTTTTGGTAAGTAAGTCAATTGTATTAAAAAAAATTAAAAATTTTACACCCTATGATTAAATTCCAAGTGTTTTTACGACTTGGAATTTAGTCATAGCTGCGAAGGCAATAGCTGATCAACCAAAAGAAAAACAAAAAGAGTCCCACTAAGGGATACTAGACATCAAAAGAAAGCCAGCTAATTGTTTTTTTGGGAGCAGGCTTTCAACTGCTGCTCCCTGCTTCTTCAAAGCCAGCTTCAACCTCTAGCATCAGAACAGTCAACATCTTGCCTGGCCGGAGTGCTTTGGCCGGAGTGCAAATTGCTGGAGCAAACTTTGCCGGAGTGCATTTTGCCTGTTCCTTTCTTTGCCTGGAATGCGTAAGAATCCGGAGGACAGTCAAAGTGTTGAATCCATTCCCTCTGCTGAATGTTGAGGAAATTCCCTGCTGAATATTTATTCCAGTTGCATGGATGGAACGAATTGCTGGGCTGTAGTGGTTGTCTGGTTTGCTGAGACAGATTTGGATTGAGGGGTCAGGCTGTCAATCTGCTGCCTTGGTACTCGATTCAGCAATGTTGTTCTCTGGTTGTCACTGGGCTACAGTGAGGAGATGATTTCATATGTTGCTTTTTGGCCGGAGTGGTTTGAGTGATGATCCTGTTCCCTCATAGGCCAGAGTAGATGTGCGTGAGATGAGGACAGAGTGGATTTGTATCCGGATTGCCTGTGATTCCGGAGTGTTTTTGCCGGTGTGAAACTGGCCGGAGTGCAATGTTGCCGGAGTGAAAATTTTCGGAGTACAATTTGCGGTACGTAATTATCCGGAGTGCTTTTGGCCGGAGTGCAATATGCCGGAGTGACCTTTTGCCGGAATGCATTTTTCCTGTTCCTTTCCTTTGCCTGGAATGTGCAAGAATCCGGAGTGCAGTGGACGTAGTGCTTGGGTCGGAGTGGCTTTGCAGAGTCCGGAGTGTTCTGGAGGCCGGAATGCACTATGGAACCCGGTGTGCATTGGACAGTGCACCCTTGGAGGCCGGAGTGCACTGCAGTATGCGAAAGGCGTTGGACAGAGTGCACTGGATTTCCTCCGTTGTGGGACGGAGTGGCATGGGGTGCAGGTTTTGGATTTGCCGTTTCTGGACCTTGGTGGCTAGAAGTTGCTGAAGCTCCCATTAGTAACTTCGTATCTGTTTTTTTTTTAGATTTGGTTGTATTGTATGACCGTTTTGCATACGGTCGTTTTAGAAAAATTACACCTAGGTGTGGTTTTCTACTTTCTGTTCATCTGTTCATGACTTTCTTCATGGTGATACTCGGGGCATGCCCTAACTCGTTCTAATCCTAAGTTGGCAAAACACTTGGAATTAGAACATCGTCTTTATATTTTTTATTTTATTTAATTCATTTAACTTACTTACCAAAAAAAAAGGGCAATCCAAGCAAACAGACATCTTCAGTACCATGGAAGGCATCAGATGGCATGCTTCACAACCAACTGCTGCATCTCAATAAACAACGGGGCATACCACCAACAAACCGATCAAAATCAAAGCATCACACAAAACGCCCCAAAACATTGGGACCCCAGGCAAAACACTCCATGCAGATGCATTACTGAACGGCAGCAAGGCTTCCATAGCAATCAACCCGGGATCTGCAACAGCTTTCAGAGCTAAGACCTGCAATGGTGCATTAAATGGAGGCCAAAAATAGTTCAAAGCCTTGCTACTCATGCACCAGCAGCAACAGAGGCACCAGACAGCACGCAATCAGACAACATTGATCATCATAGCATCGGATCCATCATCAGCACAATGGCCATTGGCTCAAGGACACCATGCTTCAACATCATCAGAAGAAGCAGCGTTGGCTACTCCGCGAGTATCCTCACCCAAAAGCGTGAGGAACACCTTGCCACAACAGTAATGGTGATAACGATCAACAGTTTTTTTTTTTCACTCCGGGAAAATCCACACCCAACAGCGACAAAGGGTGGGATCCAATCACACTTTTTTTTTGGGGGGGGGGGCATGACACCCATTGAAGGAAGGACGGAAAAAGCCCCGGATAAAAGTCACCTTTTAGCGCCCCCCCTTTTTCAGACCTCCAGATAGGGGAAGGAAAGAGAAAAAGCAAGGGCGAGGAAAACCATAACACAATTGTAAAACAAAAAAAAAGAGAGAATGTCCCATGGCAAAGAATATAGACAGGCACCAGTGGGAGCGCCCAGCAAATTAGGATACCCCTCAATTTTTTTAAAAAAAAAAAATTCCAGCGCCTAACAAGTGGAAGGGAAGGCCGGCCGGCATTAGGCAAGGAGGCCTTCAACTTGTCCCAAACAACATTTGTAATTAGAGAGCATATTTGGGCCAAATCCTGTGGGGAGGATTTCTCAAAAATCTGATTATTTCGTTCTCTCCATATAAAATAGACTGTGGCCGCAAGGGTCAGACGTTTGGATAGGGCAAGAAGATTCTTTCCCTTCCATTGGTGAGCAGCCCAATTTATGTTTTGGGGCCAATCGGGATAAGGCCATTGAAAGCCAGCTTTCCTTTGGATAGTGTTCCATAAATAATGGGAGAAGGAACACGAGAAGAAAAGATGTTCATGGTTTTCGTCATCCAAGTCACAAAGAGTACAGGTTTTGGATAGGATTGGGACACCGTGAAGTCGATCAGTGGTCTTAAGCCTGCCTCTTATAGCCAGCCAAAGAGTAAATGCGTGGGCAGGGATATGGAAGGGGCCCCAGACTAAGTTTGTCCAGCTCAGTTTGGGCTTGGGGGTGTGAAAAAGAAAGTAGGCAGTCTTAGTTGAAAAAATACCATTTGGGCTCCCGTCCCATCTCAAGGAATCTCTACGCTCGATATTGGGGAAGTAAAGGGGCATATTTTCTGCAAGACTAGAGACTTCCTGGTCATAAGGATTAGGCGACGCCCATTGATCATCTCTAATTATTTGAGATACCTTTGCGTCCCAAGATAGACCCGCGACCATACGAATACGATCCGAGCAAACATTGCTAAGCGGGCCCATAGGGTGCCAGTGGTCATGCCAGATAAAAGTATCAGCGCCGTCACCAATGGTCTTGATAGTGTGGGAGCACATGAAGGGACGAAGTTTCATGATCTTTTTCTAGCTCCACGGGGCTGAATCAGGAACTTTGAGGGTCCAGATACATCGGTCCTTTATTCTAGTCCTGTGGATCCATGAAGACCAAGCCGATTCGGGGTCCTTAGTTATGATACGCCATAAAAGTTTACAGATAAGGGTTTTATTTTGTGCCTGCAGATTCTTGAGCCTCAACCCGCCTTCACTCTTCGGGTAGCAGATGTCAGCCCAGGCTACTTTTTCATTTGCCTTCCTTTCAGTAGAGCCATTCCAAAGGAACCGCCTCATCAGGGCGTCGATCTGATTAAGAATGGATTTGGGAAGAAGGAAAATAGAGGCCCAATATAGGTGGATGGACGAGAGGATTGAAGCAACGAGTTGCAGTCGTCCCCCGAAGGAGAGCCACCTGTTTTTCCATGATTTTATCCGTCGAGTAATTTTTTCAGTGAAAGCATTGCAATCCCGAGCCGACAGCCTGGTGGTTATTAGAGGAACACCTAGGTATCTAATGGGGAGAGAGCCCATCTTGAACCCCAAGATATCGGCAATATACTGAGGAAGAGAGGGGTCTTTAGAGCAAATTAAAATTTCGCTCTTATTTACATTTGCCGAAAGCCCAGAGAGCCAATGAAATTCCTCAAGGCAATCCTTTAGAATACGAATCGAATCGGCGTCTGCAAAGGCAAGCATGACAGTTTGAGACGCCTCACAGTTCCAGTGAAATTTGAATTTTTTATTTCTACATGCCTTGAAATCAATAATCCCATTCAATACCTCCATAACCAGGACAAAAAGGTATGGGGAGATGGGATCGCCTTGACGAAGACCCTTGCCCCCTTTGAAAAAAACTGATCGCTTCCCCATTAATATTGATAGTGTACGAGGGGGTGGTTATGCATTGCTTAATCCAGTCAACCATTTTAGGCGGAAATTTCATAATGGTCAGGATAGAAATAATGAAGTCCCAATGTACCGAATCATATGCTTTCATGAGGTCAATTTTCATAGTGCAGCGTGGAGGATCATGACCCAGGTGATACTTATGGAGGAGCTCTTGGGCCAGGAGGATGTTGTCGCTGATGTGGCGCCCGGCCACAAAAGCCGTTTGGCTCTTAGCTACAAGAAAGGGTAATGTCATCTTTAGCCGATTTGTTATAATCTTCGAGATAACTTTGTAGATGGCATTACAGCATGATATAGGACGGTAGTCAGAGACCAAACGAGGGGATTTGATCTTTGGGATCAGGCTAATGATCGTAGTGTTCATTTGTTTAAGAAGCTTTCTGTGGATGAAAAAATCGCGGATAGCTTCACAGACAGAAGAACCTACAATGTCCCATGATTCTTTAAAGAAATTAGAGCTGAAACCATCAGGACCCGGGGCACGGTAGTCACCAATAGAGAAGATCGTCTTTCGAATCTCTTCATCGCTAACCGGATCAATAAGTGGACCCATTAGCGATTCAGGCACAGTGTGATGGATGAACGGAGGAAGCCGATCAGCGTCAACTGATCCGTACATTCGCCCATTCCCAAGAGCCTAACTAAAATGATTCACAATCAGATTATGGACATTCTCGGCTCCAGTGGTTGGATTCCCAGCATCATCAAGGAGGGAGATAATACGATTTTTATTGTTGTTACCATTAACAGTCCTGAAGAAGAATTTATTGCATTGATCTCCCTCTTTGAGCCACCTTATCTTAGCTTTTTGCTTGATAAGGTCGATTTCCTTGGCCAACGTAGCACGATAGGCTTCCCTATAGCTACGCTCCTTGTGATAACACTCAAAGTTTGATGGAACCGCTAGAGAAAGACGCTTGGATAAGGCAATAGGATTCTTCCCTTTCCATTGGTGGGCAGCCCAATTGATATTATGGAACCATTTGGGGTAGGGCCACTGGATGCCGGCTTTTCTTTGAATGTTGGCCCACAATGATCTAGAGAAAGGACAGGAGAAAAAAAGGTGTTCATGATTTTCATCATCCAAGTCACAAAGAATGCATGTATTGGTGAGGTTTGGAATACCTTTGATGCGGTCAGTGGTATTTAGCCTGCCTTTGATAGCCAGCCAAAGGGTAAAAGCGTGGTCAGGAATATGGGAGGGACCCCAAACTAATTTGGTCCAGCTTAGCTTCGACTTGGGTGGGTGGATAAGGAGGTAGGCAGTACGAGATGAAAAGATTCCGTTCGGGCTCCCGTTCCACCTCAGGAAGTCTTTATGCTCGGTGTTAGGGAGATAAAGGGGGATGTTTTCTGCAAACCTAGACACGTCCTGATCATAAGGGTTAGGCCATGCCCAGAGGTCATCTCTGATTATTTGAGATACCTTGGCGTCCCAAGGTAAACCCGTGACCAGACGAGTACGATCAATACTAATATTATGCAACGGGCCCAAAGGATGCCAGTTATCATGCCAGAGAAAGGTATCAAGGCCGTCACCAATGATCTTAATAGAATGAGTTTGCAGGAAAAGACGGAACTTCATGATCTTTTTCTAGCCCCAGGGGGCTGAGTCAGGAACCTTGAGAGTCCAAATACACTGGTCTTTGATTCTATTGTTGTGGATCCATGAAGACCAAGCCGACTCAGGATCCTTCGATAAGATATGCCAAAGGAGCTTACAAATGAAGGCTTTATTCTGGGCCTGCAAATTCTTGAGACCTAGTCCACCTTCACTCTTCGGGTAACAGATGTCAACCCAAGCTACTTTTGCGTTTGCCTTTCCATCAGTAGATCCGTTCCACAGGAACCGTTTCATCATGTAGTCGATTTGATTAAGAATAGATTTGAGCAAAATGAAGATTGAGGCCCAATATAAGTGGACGGACGAGAGGATAAAAGCAACAAGTTGTAATCTCCCCCCAAAAGAGAGCCATCTGTTCTTCCAGGATTTGATATGGCGGGTGATTTTCTCCGTGAGAGCATTACAATCCCGAATTGACAGCCTGGTGGTGATCAGAGGAACTCCAAGGTACCGATGGGGAGTTTGCCCACTCTGAAACCCATGATGTCAGCAATGCTCTGATGAAGAGATGAATCTTTAGAGCATATGAAGACTTTGCTCTTATTAACATTTTCCAAAAGACCAGAGAGCCAATGGAATTCCTCAAGGTAATCCTTAAGAATCTGAATCGATTTGACATCAGCATGAGAGAAAAGGAGAAGGTCGTCGGCAAATGCAAGCATGACAGTATGAGTTGCGCCACATTTCCAATGAAATTTAAAATTGTCATTCCTGCGCGCCTTGAAATCGATAATACCGTTCAACACCTCCATCACTAGAACAAAAAGGTATGGAGAAATGGGATCACCTTGTCGGAGACCCTTAGCGCCTTTGAAGAAACCAACCGCTTCCCCATTAATATTCACAGAGTAGGAAGGAGTGGTAATGCATTGACTTATCCAATTGACCATTACAGGAGGGAATTTTATTAGGGTCAGGATAGAGATAATGAAATCCCAATGAACGGAATTATATGCTTTCATTAAGTCAATTTTTATAGTACACCTTGGCGGATCGTGACCCAGGTGATACTTATGGAGGAGCTCTTGGGCCAGAAGGATGTTATTACTGATTTGACGCCCAGCCACAAAAGCCGTTTGGCACTTGTCTACAAGATAGGGTAATGCCATCTTTAACCGGTTCGCAATGATCTTTGAGATCGCTTTGTAGATGACATTACAACATGAGATGGGACGGTAGTCAGATACCAAACGAGGAGATTGGACCTTTGGGATAAGGCTAATGATCATAGCGTTCATTTGTTTTAGAAGCTTTCCATGATTGAAAAAATTACGAATAGCTTCGCAAACAGAAGAACTCACAATGTTCCAAGTTTCCTTAAAAAAATTGGAACTGAAACCATCAGGGCCCGGGGCACGGTAGTCACCAATAGAAAAAATCACCTTTCGAATCTCATCATCACTAATCGGACCAATAAGAGTGTCAATTAGCGAGTCTGGCACAGTGTGATGGATAAAAGGGCGGAGCCTTTTTTTTGGTAAGTAAGATGAGATTAAATTAAATAAAATTTACAGAACGATGTTCTACCTCTAAATGTTTTGCCAACTTAGAGGTAGAACAATATGCTAGGGTATACCCCGAGTTCTACCATAGACCAATTCATAAAAACATACAAAAAAACAGAAAAGCCATGCTCATCTAGGTTACGAAAAAACTAATCTGTCGTGGATCTCTTTGAGTGAAGGAACTCATCATGTCAATCAGAAATCCATATCCACGCAGAAAAGGGATCTGGAGAAGCATCCATCAATGTGTATATTTGCTAGGCCAGCTTCAATGATGCATCAATCAGCTCCTTAAGTACACAATGTCTTCATTTGTCGTTTCTTTGGATCCATGGGAACGCCTGTTCAAGGTAATATCATTAGCCATCAGCTGGATTGGTCCACTCCCATGTAATCGTGTCCTGCAAGAAAGAAATTTTTTTTTGTTTTTTTTTGTAATTTAATGCATTAAATATTAAAACAAAAAAGTACAAAAGGCACTCCGCGTTCAAAGTGCCACTCCGGACTCAAAAGGCACTCCAGCTTCATAACTCCACTCCGGCCTTGAAAGTCAATCCGGCTCCAAAAAGCCACTCCGACCTCAACACATGCAATCCACTCCGGCCTGTTGGTGCGCAACAAGCACTCCAGCTCCAAAATGCCACTCCGTCCTCCGGTTTGAAAATGCCGCTCCGGCTTCGAAATACGCAATCCATTCCGTCCTTTAGAGTGCAAAGGCACTCCGACTTCAAAGCAAACCACTCCGGCCTCAACTCACGTAAGCCACTCCATCCATTAAGTGTGCAAAAAAGTACTCCGGCTTCACAATGCTACTCCGGCTTCACAATGCCACTCCGACTTGTCATCCAGTACACACAAACCATATCTAAGGGATATGGGAAAGTATCAATAAGAGAGCAGTCCATCTCGCAAGCTGATTTTTTTTTTTTTTGGAAAACGGGAAAGGGTCAAAATGATAACAGCCAATCCCGACCCTTTTTTTTTTTTTGGGGACTAGAATACAGGAAAGAAACAAAATGAGAACAACCAATCCCGATACAATGTTTTTTTTTTTTTGGGACTGGAATACGGGAAAGAAACAACCAATCCCGATACAATTTTTTTTATAAATTCCAACGCATCAGATACATTCTCGGGGTGGGTTTGTCATTTTTCAATGTTGTCTTTAATTTATCGCGAGCTGCATTGATAATCGTCGAAAAAATTTGTGGAATATCTTGTGGGGCGGATTTTTGAAAGATCCGCTTGTTACGCTCCTTCAAGATGAAATAAACTGTGGCTGCAAGAGTAATCCTTTTAGATCGAGCCATAAAATTCTTTCCTTTCCATTTCTGGGCCGCCCAATCAATATTTTGTTTCCAATCAGGGTAGGGCCACTGAATGCCCGCTTTCCTTTGGATCCGGGACCAAAGACCTTTAGAGAATGAACAGGAAAAGAAGAGATGTTCGTGATTTTCATCAGCCGAGTAACAAAGGATGCATTTAGAAGAGAGATTGGGAACCCCATGGATGCGATTATTGGTACTTAGCCTACCTTTAATGGCCAACCAGAGTATGAAGGCATGAGCAAGAATATAAAAGGGACCCCAAACTAGATTAGTCCATGTCAAAGTCGGCTTATGAGGGTGGATAAGAAAGTAAGCAGATTTAGATGAAAATTTACCATCACCATTGTCATCCCATCTCACTGAGTCAGATCTATTGGTGTTGGGAGGATAAGTGGGCATTTTCTCTACAAGACAAGAGATTTCGTGATCATATGAATTTTGCCATACCCATTGGTTGTTTCTGATAATCATATGAACTTTTGCATCCCATGGCAGCCCCGAGACCAAACGAGTACGATCAGAACTAACCATACTCAGTGGCCCCAACGGGTGCCAATTGTCATGCCACAGAAAAGTATCAGACCCGTCACCGATGGTATGGATGGAGTGAGAGCGCATGAATGGGCGAAGTTTCATAATCTTCCTCCAACTCCACGGTGTTGACTCCGGGACTTTAATAGTCCAAATACAGCAGTCTCTTATCCTATTTTTATGAATCCAAGAGGACCAGACCGACTATGGATCTTTAGAGATGAGCCTCCACAGGAGTTTGCATATGAGAGCTTTATTTAGATCCCACAGGTTTCTAAGTCCCAGCCCACCCTCACTCTTAGGGTAGCACGCTTCATCCCATGCGACCTTTGCAGTAAACTTTCCTTCGGAAGATTCAGACCAGAGGAACCGATGAATGATACATTCAATCGATTTGAGAATAGATTTGGGCAAGATAAAAATTCAGGCCCAGTAGAGATGAATGGAGGATAGAATAGATGCGACCAGTTGCAAACGACCCCCAAATGATAGCCACCTATTCTTCTAGGATTAATCCGAAGGGTAATGCGATCTATAAGAGAAGTACAATCCTTGGAAGAGAGCCTAGTAGTGATCAAAGGCACCCCCAGATAACGAATTGGAAGACTACCCATCTTGAAGCCTAAAAGACCAACAATGTCATGATGAATAGAACAGTCCTTTGCACAGATAAATACCTCACTTTTATTTCTATTTGCAAAGAGTCCCGAGAGCCTTTGGAACTCCTCAAGACAATCTTTAAGAATTCGAATAGAGGTAATATCTGCATGAGAGAAAAGAAGAAGGTCATCTGTAAAAACAAGTATGATTGTTTGAGTCTCTTTGCATTTCCAATGAAATTTGAATTGGTCATTCTTCCTTGCCTTCACTTCAATGATTCCATTTAGCACCTCCATTACAAGAACAAATAAATATGGCGAGATAGGATCACCTTGGCGCAGGCCTTTCCCCCCTTGAAAAACCCAATTGCTTCTCCATTGATGTTCATAGTGTACGAAGGGGTGGTAATGCATTGCCTAATCCATTCTACCATTTGAGGAGAAAATTTCATAAGAGACAGCATAGTGATAATGAAGTCCCAGTGAACGGAGTCATATGCTTTCATCAGGTCGATTTTCAAAGTACACCTGGGAGGGTCATGTCCGAGGTGATACTTATGTAGAAGTTCCTGAGCCAGAAGGATATTATCACTAATTTGACGACCAGCAACAAAAGCCTTTTTTTTTTGGTAAGCAAGTATTTTGGATTAATGGGAGAAAAAATTACAAATTTGATATTTTATCGCCAAGTATTTTGACTTGGGGATAAAACAAAATCCGCTGGGGCATACCCCGAGCAACTAGTACATTCAGAGGTACATAACAACCTCTATGGGGACAACGTTCTACAAAATCAATAGAAATTGAAAAATAATACATCACAACCCAGAGGGAAAGTGCCGCTTTCCAACCCCCTGTAACCAAAACGCACTTCGGCAGAAGATCACTCCGGCACATTGCACTCTGGCCAAAAGCACTTTGGAATCACTCCGCAAAATGCACTCCGGAAGTTTCCCACTCCGGACTCTGTAACACTCCGTCCTGCGACACTCCGTCCCAAGCACTCCGTCCAATTCACTCCGGATTCAAAGCACTCCGGATTCTTGCGCATTCCAGGCAAAGGAAAGGAACAGGAAAAATGCTCTCCGGACCAGCAACAAAAGCCGTTTGGCATTTTCCAACAAGATAAGGTAATGTCATGTTTAGCCGGTTTGCAATGATCTTTGAGATGGCTTTGTAGATGACATTACAGCATGATATTGGTCGGTAGTCAGAAACGGTTCTCGGGGACTACACCTTCGGGATAAGACTGATGATAGTTGTATTCAATTGTTTGAGAAGTTTTCCGTGGTTGAAAAAATCACAGATGGCTTCGCAAACAGATTTACCTACAACCTCCCATGAAGCCTTAAAGAATTTTGAAGAGAAACCATCCGGCCTAGGGGCTCTATCATCACCAATCGTGAATATCACTTTTTGAATCTCCTCCTCAGTAACTGGGCCAATAAGTGGGCCAGTTAGACAATCCGGAACAGTGTGATGGATGTAAGGCCTAACCCGAGATGCATCTATCGGGCCACCTGTACGTCCGGACCCAAGCGCCTTCTTGAAATGATCGACAATCAACTTATGAACAGCCTCAGTCCCAACAGTCGGGTTCCCATTCTCATCAAACAGGGAGATAATTTTTTTCCGATTATTGTTACCGTTTATGGTCTTGAAGAAGAATTTTGTGCACCGGTCTCCCTCTTTAAGCCATCTGGTCTTGGCTTTTTGTTGAAAGAATTCAGCTTCCTTTCCCATGGCATCGTGATAAGCCGCCCTACATGAAGATTCTACATTGGAACACCCAAGTGGTGAAGGGAGTTGACCCTGAATTTCCTCCAATTTTTTCCTAGTCCGCAGGACTTCATCATGGACATCACCTTCCTGAAAGTTTAGAGCTTTCAGGGCATACTTCATGCTTTTGAGTTTTGACACCAGACGAAACATAGGGGTACCTCTCACAATATCAACCCAGGCATCATTTACTACTTTGTAAAATCTTGGGGATTTGGTGAGAAAATTGTTAAAACGGAACATCCCATGATTTTGAGGTCGATCAGCTGACGGGAAAAGAATGCATGGAGAATGATCAGACAGTCTGGGGGGTGGGAAAGTTGCTTTGGCCCTCCTGAATTGATCCATCCACTGCCCATTTGCCACAACTCTATCTAGCTTCCTGAAGATCCGATTTGTAGGGTCCCGCCCATCATTCCATGTGTAATGCATGCCATCGTGGCACACATCCTCAAGATCACAATCTCGAAGGCATTTGTCAAGTTCAAATGAATTTTTTTGGTGCCAAATACCACCAAGTGCCTCGGACAGAGACCGAATAGCATTGAAGTCCCCCAGTGCAGCCCAGGGAAGATCACTAGGGAGGGAAGCCACCTGTCTAAGGCTCTCCCACAGACGCCTGCGGAGACTTTCTGAGTTTGCACCATAAATGAATGATATAATACAACAAAAATTTTTCTCTAGAGCCAGGACTTCAGTGTGAATAACTTGCTCTTCTGAAGAAATAATTTTCATCCCTACCTTGGTAGGATCCCAACCAACCCAAATACGCCTAGGAGAGGCTGCAGAGTAGTTCATGTGCCAATCCCAATGAGGACTAATCCTAGTTGATATGGACACAGAATTCTTCTCAGCAACTTTGGTTTCGACTAAACCCACAATACTATAGCCGTGGGAGCTGATGAGGTTCCAGACTTCATGGGCTTTTACCAACCCATTTAGCCCCCTCACATTCTTTTTTTTTTTTTTGGTAAGTAAGTATTTTGGATTAACGGGAGAAAATAATTACACAAACTATGTTTTATTTCTAAGTATTATGACTTAGAAATAAAGCATAAAATGCTAGGGCATACCCCGAGCAGCTGGTACATCATAAAATAAAAAGAAAATGTACAAACAACTATATTCTTAGCCAATTATGGGCAGAGAGACATAGGAGCAGGGGAGTCCCCTAAACTATGACTACAGTCAATACGAAAAAAGTTACAATAAGCGTTGTAAGAAACCCGTCAAAAACACACCGGCCTCAGAAACCACTCCGGCCTCTTAAGGCACTTCGGCTACAAAATGACACTCCGGCCTTCTAGAGAGTAAAAGGCACTCCGGCTCCGGCCTCAAAATGTACATCGGCATCAGGAAGCCACTCCGGCCTCAAAACGCACTCCGTCTTCAAAAAGTCACTCTGCCCTCGAAAACCCGCAAACCACTCCACCTTAAAACAACCACTCCGGACTCAAACCCGCAATCCACTCCGGCCTTTAAGTGTGCGAAAGGCACTCCGGCTTCAGTAAGCCACTCCAGCCTCGCAAATCACTCCGGCTTCCAAGAGCGAAAATCAACTCCGGTATTTAAAAGGCACAGGGCCACTCAGGCCTCAAAAGACACAAGTCCAGTCCGGCCTTCAAGAGACGGAAGGCCACTCCGTCCTGAAAGAGAGTGTAATCCACTCTGACCTTCAAGAAGCAAAAGGCTACTTCAGTCAAAAGGACTTCAGACTCAACAGGCCGCTCCGTCCACCAAGATGCTTCTGTTGGACAGTAGCCCGATCAGCTTGGAATATCAGAAGACGCCAGAAAACAACATCATGGACCAACATGCCATTCTTCACAGAACACCGCAGTGGATCCAGTATACGGTAGATGTAGTTGTAGGTGGAGCCACAACTATTGTAAGCCATCAGGGAAGGCACCAAAAGAGGTCCCCTACAAACATGTCGAGCCACTTACGTACCGGAGGGACCTTTGGATTTAATGGAAGCAGATTTACCCTTTTTCCAGGATTTTTTGGGCTTTTAGGTATCAAATTGCACGGCAAACTCTTCAATGGCAGCCCCCTCACATTCCAACAGGCTATATTAATCATGAGTTGAAAGCGAAAGCGGGGAAGATCTTTTAGACCCCGAGGATTTTTTCTTTTTTGACGCTTTTTTCCGCCGCTTATTAATAGAGCCATTGGAAAAATGAGTAGTCATGGAAGGTGGGCTTTGCTTATTCAAAAGTAACTCTGGGGTACCCGCTGATTCAGGATCAGAAGATTCCCGAGATAACTCCACATCCACATGCCCACCAGAATCAGATGTTTGGAAAGGTGATATAGATTCCGGATGGCAACTATGGCTCAACCGTTCCTCGTGAAGTCCACATTTTGGGGCATTATTAATCTCATCGAACCTCATGGGAGATTCAAAGCCATTATCGACCAAAATTATTGGGGTAATAGTGGGAACCTCCTCCAGATACTCTGGAGGGCATTTGTCACCATGAAGAGGTTCAATCTGAACTAATCCCTGAAGGACTGTAAAGGAATTGGAAGTATCCAAAGTCTTGTGGTCTAACTCACCAGAAGAAAAAAGGCCATTGGCAGTACCACCCTTGTTGCTAGGGGAAGTATTCTGGGCTAGGTAGTCCGTACCGTATTATGGTGATTTCCCACGACCTTGGGGACCCACTTTCTTTTGGAAGATGGAGCCTTAGTCCCAACATCACTAGACTTGGTATTCTTAAGATGTCTCCATTGGTAATCAAACTTAATCTCAACAAATAGATTATCCGAGTGCTCATCTGGGCATCCGAAACGGACTTTCACAGACTCAGGTAAGTGAGCATCAACCCCTACTTCAACACATACCCTAGCAAAATCGATTCTTTCAAGCCGCTTAGTAACAGGATCAAACCGAATGGGCTTCCCTATAACGCTGGCAAGCCAGTTCAATCCAAGAGGAGTCCATAGTTCAATAGGGACTCCAATCATCGTAACCCAGTTGGGGAATGATTTATGCTCCTCTTTGGACAACAACATCCCCAGCTTCCATTTCTTTAGAAAGAAAGGATGACCAGCGATAGACCAAGGGCCACTATTAAGGCATTTCTCCATCATTTGGGAAGATGAGAATCGGAAAAAGAAAAACCCCAAATCATTCCTGGCCACATGTTGGAGTTCAAATCGAGCCCAAATTTTTCTAGTGATATTATTAACAGTATTGTAATGAATGGGGTTGCCAACACAATATCCAACTAAAGTGGTACCCTAGATCTCCTCACATTGTTGTTTAACATCATCAGGGGGAGACAGTATTGTATCCTCTACAGTAGAAAGATTTGAAGGGTAGTATTTTAGTTGAGACTTACCTCTGAGAGTATTTCTTATCACCACCGAGGACCATGTGATGCCCTTAGGACCTTCGACGTGCTCCATGGATAACCCCGGTCGAGCATCAGCAATGGGAACAGCAACCACACTCCTTTGAGGAGATTGTTGGGTCGATCCTAAAGGACTCACCAAAGAATGGCAATCCATGACTGAAACCATTTGAGCCACATCACGTTCACCCGGCTTGGCCTGCTGAGCAATATCATCCCCTTGACTGCCGGGCCTGGAAACACAGAGGCGATCTCTTGGCAGCCGTAAATCCCCCGAATGCTTTGCACTCAAATTGTCAACATGAACATGGAGCAATTCGTCTGGGATGAAACCAGCTGAATCCAGGGAGCACCCAATGGCGGCAGAATCTAATTTCTCACATCCAATATTAGAGGATGCCAAAACCCCTGTAGCCGATTGAACATCAAGCCGCTCAGATTCCAATTGAGGAATTGAAATAGGAATAGAGGAAACAATTGGAGAACAGGGCATCTCAGAATGTTGGCGCAATCCCGCCTCTTCATTGCATACATCAGAGTGGAAAACAGGGGTTGCAGCGGAGACGGAGATACCAGCATCGACACGAGAAACTCGATTTCCAGATTGTACCTTAAAAGATACCTTTCTGGCGGCATGGAAACTCAGAAATTCACACTCCGAAAGAAATGGATCCATAGAGTCCATCGCTTCAGAACCAAAATTAACAAACGGCTTCATCTACAATGAACAGATTTGAGAACTTTTGGGTGAAGAATCACAATCTAGAGATGATTGAATAATAGCATGACATTTCTTCGAAATCGGATATGGGGTAGAAGACTGTCAAACAAACTTCGACATGACTCTTACCAGAAAGGAAACATACAGCAGATCCGAAGGACGACGAACACAGATATGAAAAAGAACAAGAAAAAGAAAGATTTTTCACAGCAAAATAGAGCGAGCGTATCGATTGGAGAGGAGATTGAACATGAGGGAATCGAACGAAGATGGAGACAACGAAAAGGAGAATCGGGATTTATCAGCACAGCCGTGAAAAATCAAAACTTGGAAGGAGAGGCAAGAACAGGGAGAAAAGTAGAACGAAACCGCACAACAGTGAAATCGAAAGGTGGATGGTTGATGAGAGCAAGAGACGATGGACGGTCAAACATGGAAGAAAACAATAACAGGGGATGGCGGCTTACACCGTCAGTGGCACGGTTAAGCGCAAAGACGGTGGAACGGCAGGAGAGAAACCCTAGAGAGAAGGAGGAGCATCTCTCTCTAGGCGAACGGGCAGAATCACTAAGGGCCGATCAGCGTCTACCGAGCCATACGAATGACCAGCACCAAGGGCCTTTCTAAAATGATCCACAATCAAATTTTGGACATTTTCAGCACCAACAATAGGATTCCCAGTGTCATCCATAAGGGAGATAATCCTATTCTTATTGTTGTTCCCATTAACAGTCTTAAAGAAAAATTTATTGCATTGATCTCCCTCTTTAAGCCACCTTATTTTAGGTTTTTGCTTAATAAGGTCGGCTTCCTTCGCCATTGCAACGTAGTAAGCTTCCCTACGGGCCCGTTCCTCACGGGAACTCCTAAATGTGAGAGGAGAAATTCCTTGGATCTCCTCTAAATCTTTCCACATACGAGAAACCTCCTCATGGACATCACCTTCAGGGACGTTGAGATTTTTGAGAGCAATTTTCACCTGTTTAAGTTTGAAAACAAGGCGAAACATTGGTGTGCCAGAGTTTTCTTCCTTCCAAGCTTCCAGAACTAAGTGGGTAAAGTTTGGGGACTTGGTGAGGAAATTATTGAAACGGAACATCCCATGCTTTCTTGTCGATTGATCAGTAGGGATAAGAATGCAGGGAGAGTGATCAGATAATTTGGCCGGAGGAAAAATAGCTTTGGCCCCCCTGAATTGATCAAGCCATTGACCATTAACCACAACACGGTCAAGCTTTCTGGAAATGCAAATAGATGAATCGTGGCCATCATTCCATGTGTAGTGCACACCTTCATAGCAAACGTCATCAAGATCACAGTCTCTAAGACAAGTATCAAGGTCACGCGAGCTATTAGGGTGCCAGGAACCCCTACAAGCCTCAGATGCAGCTCTGACTGCATTGAAGTCACCTTCATCATGGTTGCTTCTGCTAACGCTCCTTTCCTCTCGTTGGCGACTTTTGAATCCCTGCCTAGCCCCGCCTTAATCCTTCCTCGCCGGCGCCCATGGCGCCGATCGCCACCCCTCCCTCTCGCCTCCCTGAAAACTTGTCCACTCCTCTCTCCCACGACCCTTCTCTTCAAATTCCCTCGGTCCCCTCTTCTCCATCTTTTCCTCGTCCGGCTACACCTTGGCCTCAGAAAGCCTCGACCCTGTCCTCCTTGTCCCATCTCTCCTCCTCATCATCATCCGAGCCCGATTACCCCCCACTATCTGCCGCCAACTGTCGAAGCCTTCCAAGGCGTTGCCACTCTTCCGAATTTGGGGCCCTCTCTGCATCCCCCATCCCTCCTTCCATCCACCCCGATTCTCTCAATTCGGATGTCGTCTTGAACACTCGTTGGAAATGCCCTGCTGTTTTACAATTACTGACAATGGCCTTTGGACATTATGCTGATGCTGATCTCATGTGGCTGTGAGCTCATCGCTTTTGCCATGACTTTGCTGTCAATTGGAGTTGGTAAGTAGCTGCTAGAACTAGGCCGATTTAGTGCCATCACTCAGAGCGGAATGCGTATGAAGCTTGGTTTGCTTTTGTGGAGGATGAAATTTGGGACATGCCTGTGTAAACTCCACTTCCCAAAAAAAAAAGAACTCCGGATTCCGGAGTGTGAGAACTCCGGAATCTGGAGTGTGGTTGTGAACTCCGGAATCTGGAGTGGTTCCCACATCAAAAAAAAAATTGTGTGAAGATCGGATTCCGAAGTATGAGAGCTCCGGAATCCGGAGTGTGTGGTGTGAACTCTGGAATCCGGAGTGGGCTCCAAACGAAAAAAAAAAAAATTGTGAAGTCCGGATTCCGGAGTGTAAGAGCTCCGGAATCTAGAGTGTGTGGTGTGAACTTCGGATTCCGGAGTAAGCTCCACGCATTAAAAAAAAATATGCGTCTAGTGCATTTGAACTCCGGTTTCCGGAGTGGCTTTTGCCCCCTTGGACAGAGTGGCTCGATTGCAAGTGTGGTTCTGTAGAATCCGGATTGCCTTTTTCTGGCTGTCTGTTAATCCGGAGTGCATTGGACGGAGTGACTCTGCAGATTCCGTAGTGCTCTTTTCTAGAGGCCGAAGTGCGCTAAGGAATTCAGAGTGCATTGGACGGAGTACCCTTCTTCTGGAGGCGGGAGTGCAATGTTGAATACGATGTGCATTGGACGAAGTACATTGGCCTTCCTCCGTTGTGGGCAGAGTGGCAATGGGTGCAGGCTCTGGACTTGCTGTTTCTCGTCCCTGCTGACTAGATGATGCTGTAGCTCCATTTAGTAATTTCCTTGTTCAATCTATTTTTTTAGGTTGGTTTGTGTTGTCTGACCGGGTTGCTTACGGTCGCGTTAGACAAATTACACCTAGTTGTGGCTTTGGTGATGCTCGGGGTATGCCCCAACTCGTTGTTCTAAGTCTAAGTTGGCAAAACACTTGAAATTAGAACATCATTTTTGTATTTTTCATTTCATTTAATTCATTTAACTTACTTACCAAAAAACGTCTTGAACACTCATTCTTCTTCGCCCACCTCGCCCGTCTCTTGCGTCCCTGATGGGGCCTTTCTTGCTTCGGTGAGGAAAACTGAGCGCTCTGCTCATTCAATTTTGGTTGATTCCCTCCCTGAGGATGGGCCTTCCAGCGAAGGCCCGAAGTCGACGTCTGACTGCTGTGGGACTGCAGGTTGCTCAATTCATCACTACTGCCCTGCCGAGCTTCCTCCCATCTTGGCTGGTCCTCCATCTGGGATGTTGAACAGACCAGCTGCTCTTGTTTCTGTTTCTGGCACGGGCTGTCCTCTGGAGCCATCTTCAGTTGAGTTTAATTTAAGCCCTTCTGAAGGCATGCCTACTGTGCCTCCCCTGTGTCTTGGTGACACTGGATCCAACAGAGCCGATGGATCTTGCCATCCTGATGGTCATGGCCTCTGCCCGCCGAGAGTCTCGTGGGCTTTGGTAGTCGAAAAGAGGGCTATTGGAGGTAAGTCTCCTCTTAAATTTTTCCCTCCCAGCTCTTCCGATATTGAGAATATTATTTTGTCCCCCCTCCTGATGTTATCCAACAGGGTGTGGACCTGTGGGGAACCACTCTCGTGGGATATTTCGATGGTAATCCTGTTCATTTTAATACAGTAAATAACATTACTAGGAAAATATGGAGGCGGTTCGAGTTACAACATGTAGCGGGGAACGAATCGGGTTTCTTTTTCTTTCGATTTTCCTCTAGCAAATGCTCGACAAATGTCTTAGTAGTGGCCCGTGGACAATAGCTGGCCATACTCTTTTTCTTAAGAAATGGAAGCCGGGAATGGTCTTATCCCGTGAGGAGCACAAATCTTTTCCTATTTGGATCACCATGTCTGGGGTCCCGGTTGAATATTGGACCCCTCTGGGTTTATGCTGGATTGCGAGTGCGGTTGGGAAACCCCTTCGTTTAGACCCGGTCACGGAAAAATTAGAGCGACTGGGCTTTGCTAGAGTTTGTGTCGAAATGGGGGCCGAAGCCCCCCGACCGGAATTTGTGAAGATTCGCACAAGTGGATGCGATGACCAATTGGATAATCAACTTAGAGAAATTAAAATTGAGTACCAACATAAGCCGACGCGTAGTGCTGCCCTCAAAAAGAGCGGGAGTAAGGGCCCTCAAATCAAATCTTCTTGGGTCCCTAAGAAGGTAGACATTCCACGGATTATCAATGCAACTGCCCTTCCTAGGAGGTCTCCCTGCAAGAAAGCTGTCCTACCCTTAGGTAATTCCGCTCAGAAGGATTTGTCTTCAGACAATCCCTTCAGCATTCTTCAGGAGCCTCTCCCAGAAGACCCTATGGTGAACGATGTTCACAGCCCGCCGAGTCACTTACCAAAAAAAAACAGCCGGCCGAGTCACCTGATTGAGGATTCCCTGGCTCCTCCTTTCTATGACCCTGTCTCAACCCTCCCCCCTGGAAATCAACATGCCCCACTCACAAGTGGCTCCGATGAGAGGCGGCTCCCTGTTGGGATTGAGTTCCAGCTCAAGTCCCCCCAGCCCCCGATATTGAAAGGCCATGTATTGGATCCGATTGTTCCAATGATGAGGCCCCGGCCTGTGACCATTCTGTCTCTAGACCGGTGATGGATCTAGGCCCTGTGGATTGCTGTGACCAGTCCTCCCTTGCAAGACCAAATGATCCTTTGAGCCCAGGTCCAGCTTCTGATGTGTTTGACTCTAATTGCTATGATATTGTGACTAAGAGTAGGAGACGTAAATCCTCTAAGAAGATTAGAAATGTTCAGGGGCCTAAGAAGCGGAACCCCCCTTTCGCTGGTCTCTCATGACTAACATTGCATGCTGGAATGTGAGGGGACTCAATGGGATTGTGAAGGCCCATGAAGTTCGCAACCTCATTAGGTCCCACGCTTGTTCCATTATTGGCCTGGTAGAGACTAAAGTCGCAGAGAAAAACACGGCCTCCATTTCGGCTAGGATTAATCCTCAATGG
Organism: Nepenthes mirabilis; assembly: GCA_025585075.1. Lineage (NCBI taxonomy): Eukaryota > Viridiplantae > Streptophyta > Magnoliopsida > Caryophyllales > Nepenthaceae > Nepenthes > Nepenthes mirabilis. Next base: position 3,464 of record JAODPA010083401.1, on the reverse strand, counting down.
CTCTGGTCCATGAACTATTCCATCTCCTCCGTTGGGAGGATTTGGGTTGGATGGGACCCAAAGAAGGTAGCTGTCAATATTATCTCCAAGGATGATCAGGTTATCCATACCGATGCAATTTTTCTTGACGATAACTCTCACTGCCTTCTGTCCTTTGTTTATGGTGCTAACTTAGACGGGCCTCGAAAACTCCTTTGGCAAAGTCTTAGGAGGCATTCTAGCCTCTCGAGGGATATTCCTTGGGCTGTCCTGGGCGACTTTAATGCTATTCGCTTGGCGACTGAGGCCCTTGGTGGCCCCTGGCACCATAAGAGTTCCATCGATCTTAATGATTGCTTTAGGGACTGTGACCTTGAAGATGTCTGCCACGAAGGTCAGTTTTTCACCTGGAACGATGGCCGCGACCCCACCACTCGTATCTTCAGAAAATTAGATAGAGTGGTCACTAATGGTCAATGGTTTGATCTTTTTAGAAGATCTAAAGCAATCTTCCCACCTGCCAGATTATCTGATCACTCCCCATGCATTCTTCTTCCCGCGGGTTGGGTCGCCTGTAACCACAGAATTTTTCGGTTTAATAACTTTCTCACCAAATCCCCTAATTTTCTTCCGTTGGTTAAGGAAGCTTGGGAGACCGAGATTGCTGGTATCCCGATGTTTAAGCTGGTGTCCGCTCTCAAAAAGGTGAAGAGCACGCTTAAAAACCTTAATGCCCAATGTGGAGATGTTCATGAGGAGGTTCTGCGTACTCGGAAATGCCTTGAGGATGTCCAATCTAAGATCCCCCCTCACTCTGGGACTTGTGGCATTGAGCGCCTTCGTAAGGTTGAATACTATTCTGCTATGGCTAAGGAGGTGGATTTCCTTCACCAAAAAGCCAAGATCAAATGGCTCAAAGAGGGTGATCAATGCACAAAATTCTTTTTTAAGACTGTTAGTGGGAACTATAATCGGAATAGGATTACCTCCCTCCTCGATGAATCGGGCAACCCTACTAAAGGGACGGAGGATCTTTATAATCTAATTGAGGGCTACTTCAAAAATGCCTTTGGCTCTAGTCGATCGCATGGGACGGCGGAGGCAAATCGGCTCCGCCCCTACATTCTCCACACTGTTCCTGATTCACTAACTGGCCCCCTTGTTAGGCCGGTTAGTGAGGAGGAAATCCGCAAAGCGATTTTCTCCATTGGTGATGACAGAGCTCCCGGTCCTGATGGGTTTACCTCAAAATTCTTTAAGGACTCGTGGGAGATTACCGGTCATACTGTTTATGAAGCTATCCATGATTTTTTTAATCATGGAAAGCTCCTTAAACAGTTGAATACCACTCTGATCAGCCTTATTCCTAAGGTCCAGTCCCCGCGCTCGGTCACAGACTACCGCCCGATATCATGCTGTAATGTCATTTACAAAGTGATCTCTAAAATTCTTGCTAGCAGAATCAAGGATACACTTCCTTACCTGGTTGATAGCTGCCAATCGGCCTTTGTGGCGGGGCGTTAGATTAGTGATAATATCCTTTTAGTTCAGAAGCTCCTGCATAAGTATCATCTTGGGTCTGGCCCGCCTAGATGTACTATGTAGGTCGACCTTATGAAAGCTTATGACTCAGTTTTTTGGGATTTCATCATCAATATTCTGACCCTCATGAAGTTTTTCCCACAAATGGTCAATTGGATTAGCCAGTGCATTACTACTCCGACTTACTCCCTCAATATCAATGGGGAAGTGGTCGGCTTCTTCAAAGGAGGCAAAGGCCTCCGCCAAGAGGATCCACTCTCCCCCTATTTATTTATCCTGGTAATGGAAGTCCTAAATGGCATTATTGAGGTCAAGGCAAGGCGGGATAATAATTTTAAATTTCACTGGAAATGCGCCGAAACTCAAAGTGTTATGCTTGCCTTTGCTGACGACCTCCTACTCTTCTCCAATGCCGATACCAAGTTCACTCAGATCCTCAAGGACTTCCTCGACAAATTTCACGCTATCTCTAGCCTCTCCGCTAACCCGAATAAGAGTGAAATATTCATATGTTCAAAGGATTCTTCTCTTCGCCAGGATATAGCTGCTATCATGGGCTTTAAAGTGGGTAAACTCCCCATCAGATACCTGGGGGTCCCCTTGATAACCACTAGGCTCTCGGTCTCTGATTGTAAATCTCTCACTGATAGAATCACAAAGAGGATCACATCATGAAAAAATAGATGGCTCTCCTTTGGCGGGCGATTGCAACTCGTTGCCTCTATCCTCTCGTCTATCCACATTTATTGGGCTTCTCTTTTTATTTTACCCAAATCCATTCTTAAAGCAATTGATAGCATCTTACGCCGTTTCCTTTGGAATGGATCGTCTGAAGGCAGAGTCAATGCTAAAGTGGCTTGGCACGATATTTGCTACCCTAAGTCTGAAGGTGGGTTGGGCATCAAGAACCTGATGGATCAAAATAAGGCTATTAACTGCAAATTTCTCTGGCGTCTCCTAACTAAAGACCCGAATTCAGCTTGGTCTTCATGGATCTACAAGAACAGAATCAAAGGCCGGTGCATTTGGACCCTTAAAGTCCCGGCATCAGCCCCTTGGAGCTGGCAAAAATTTATGAAACTTCGGCCTCTTGTGCGAGCATACTTTATCAAGGACATTGGGGATGGTTCTGATACTTTCCTCTGGCACGATAACTGGCACCCCCTTGGCCCTCTAAGTGAGGTGAGCTCTGACCGTACTCGCCTTGTCACGGGGTTGCATTGGGATGTTAAGGTCGATGCAATAATCAGGAACAACAGATGGGACTGGCCTAACCCTTTCGACACTGATGTGTCTCACCTTGCCATGAATATGTCAACTAACCCTCCGCGCAGCAATCAAAAAGATTCTTTGAGGTGGGCCGGGACTACCAATGGCAAATTCTCGACTAAGTCCGCATACATTCTCATCCATCCTCCCAAACCAAATGTTATTTGGGCTCATTTGGTGTGGGGACCATCCCATATTCCTTCCCACGCATTTACCCTTTGGCTCACTATTAAGGGGAGACTGAATACCCTTGACCGCCTCCATTATATCCCAAACCTTTCACCTAGATGCATCTTCTGCAACACAGGAGATGAAGGCCTCGGGCATCTTTTCTTCTCCTGCCCATTTTCCAGAGCCTTATGGACTAAAGTTCAAAGACATTCTGGTATTCATTGGCCCCATTCTGAGTGGTATCAAAATATATCTTGGGCTGCCTCTATTTGGAAAGGGAAAAGCCTACTGGCTGTCTCTAAACGCTTGTCTCTGGCCGCCACGGTTTACTTCATATGGAAGGAGCGAAATAATCGAATCTTCCAAAAATCCCCCCCACACGACATTTTCCAACTCTTCTCTTTGGTGGTCAATGTTGTGAGGCTTAAATTAATTACCATCTCGGTGCCTGGTAGGGGTGTGTCTAGACCGACTCAGATTCGGTGGGGTATTTAAATAATAAT